>UCOH01005788.1:0-284275 GCA_900474275.1 Synergus japonicus
ATATATATATATATATATATATATATGTATTTTTTTTTATTTTTTGAAAAAGTATAAAAACATAAATGGTGAATACAGAACGTATTTTTTTTTATACTTTCGAGACTATAACGTTCAATTTCTCATAATATGTTACTCATCGTCCAGGTTTCGTGCATAACGTCAAACCTTTGACCTGAATCAGTAATGTAAGACGTGTTTTCAAGTTCTTCTTTTGAAATGCACATCATTTCCCAAAAATATAATTTACTAAGAAAAATATCTTTAAGAATATAATTTTAGTATAGAGCAATGTTATAAGTATAAGCAAATATTTTATTAGAAATATTTCAAATAGTTAAAGAGAATTTTGTAAAAGAAATTTATTTGTTGTTGAGCTATTAATATGTATAAGTAGACGTGTATTCTATATTCTTGTCTCATGAAAATATATTAACACTAATTTTCTTGTCAGTTTTAATTAAAATCTCAGAAGATAAAAACACTTAAGGAATTTTTGTTGTAGTACGTGTACTTGTAGTATATTATTATTTTAATGATATTTAAAAAGGCATTTTCTTGTAAGTTTGATAATGACCAAATTAACTTTTTACGTTAGAGTTAGATCGAGAATGAGAAACAAGTTTTACAGCCCCTTATTCTACTTTTATATCATTATTGTAGTTGCAATAGCATATCGCGTTAAAACAGAATTGGACTTGAAAGAGAAAGATCTATAAAGTAATTCAAGTGACCATTTGACACGAGATCATTGTCAATTAAATTGAACAAATGAAACGTGTGACGTTGAAGAATGATTGTGAAGGTGTTCCAAATACTTCTCGAATTAGAATTAAAAAAAAAACTAATAATATTATTAAAATCACAGGAAAATATATTATTTATAGGTCTCTTCCATATATGTAACTCTTTTCAAGTTTTTGAACTACATAATATCTGAATTGATGATCTAATAAAAAACAGCTATTTAAATGATTGAAAAGTTCTGAACGTTCAAATGAACGAATTTTTGTATTGATTGTATTTGTAACAATAAAAAGTTTTTAAATATTGATTAATTTACATTGAAAATAATAAAGAATTAAATAAACTTGTAATCCTGATTGTTATTTTTAGTTGGCACAATATTTCTGGATAAAATATAATTAAAAAAAAAATTTCGTTCATTTGAACGTTCAAAACTTTATTCACATCTATTTAAATCCAACGAAATCGACTCCCAAATAATTCCTTTATCAAGAAATAAAATTGAGTATATTCTGCATTTATTATATAATATTAATAAACTAAAAATAGCAATTATCAAGCGAAAAGTTGAGATATCAAAAATGACTTTCTTTAATTGCTCGTAAACTTTGAAATATATTCTAAAGGTCAATTTTGACGGATGGATCAAAGAACGATTTATAAGAAGTTCAAAATTAATTAATTTTGCTGAAATAGGTATAATCAGGCAACGAAATACTTATCAGTCACGCATAATATTTTTTTCTGAAATCTTTAAAAATGCTACAAAATTAACGTCTTAGAAGGTTAATTATTAAAATCCTGAATTTTAAAACTTAAAATCTAGATTATATGGCTTAATATTTATATGGATCACTGCACCGAAACGTATGATTCATTTTTCTCACTGTATATCAAAGACTGTATTTTTTAACCAAATTACATACATTTATCCATAGATTGCTTACAAGTGACTCATTTCTCAAGTTTTATCATAGAGAGGAGTACAATCTGATCTTGGAATTGAATTTCTTGAAAATTTGTTCGGTTTATCATAAGCCTTGAACCACGATACTAATTCTTTTCTATATGTACATATTTTTGAAAATTATTATTTCATATTCATGCTGAATTTATGAAAACTTTTATTGAAACAGAGAGATACTCGAATATACTTGTACTGAAATTTATTCTCCGAACTAAAGAATTTTATTGGCAGTAAAGTGAAGTAGCATATTAAAGCAGAATCCTGACATAATTTTTATTTCCTTTCTTCAGGAAGCAGTAAATCGCATACAAGATTGCAATAAATAATATCATAAAATCATTTATTTTTCTCCGAAAAAATGCTAGGAAAAAAATGCATCTAGGAAGTAGATTAAAGAATGGAAATTACTTGAAAAAGTTTCGTTTCGGAATAGTGAATGTTCAGTCAACCGGTTTTGTTCGTTTTTCTTCTTTTCTTTATAAACCCTTATCTCTTTTTTTTTAATGACAATTCTGAAAATTCCTTTGATATTCAGCCATTATTAATTAACAAATTATGACTAAAACAGGAATTTATTATTGTCAACGAAACTATAACTGAAATCAATTATTTACGTCATTTGCAAAGATAAATGTATATTTGAAATATTTTTCATATGAGTCAAATAAATCATCATAGGAATTAATTAAACATGAAGAAATGAAAGTTCAATAGTTCCTAACAATTTCAAAGGAATTATATCAGAATGAGTTTTATTTTCTGATTTATGGTACATAATATTTCACGAACTTTTTTCTGATTTCAATGCTAAAAATTCTTTACAAAAATTTTTTGAGTGCTACTACATGTTCTCTAAGCGGGTTTAAAATTACTTTAAAAATAGATTTGACCTTGTCCATCATGTAAAGAGTTATTTAGTGTTATCTAAGAATCGCAGCGCCAATAAATTATAATGATGCGGTATAAATAAAGAGGGAAAAGACATGCATAGAAGTTATCATTTTATGTCTTTTCATTTCATCATACAGTGACCATGACCTACACGTTATACCACACACAATACTGTAATATATGTGATTAATTAGAAATAGATGCTGTTGCGCACAAGCAGCTTAATTAATATTCACAATGTAACAAAAAGAAAACAATCTTTTTTTGTCAGATCAGTGTACATTCAATGTAAAATAATTTGAGACACTATGGTAATTGATTAATTTTTAATATCTTATGGCATAGATATTAAGTAACTTTCATTTATTAAACACAAACTTTTTATTTATACCGATTTTTACTGCAAAATCTAATTATAAAGATTTACCATTGCAAATTGATCATTAAATATTTCTTTATCATTATTTTCCTATGATTAATTATTCTTCTATAATGATTTTTCTCTAATGAGTTTGCTACAGTTATTTTCGAATAAATATTTTCTTTGAAGTTTATGCATACATTTTTGATATAAAAAAAATATATATGCCTTTCTTCAATGACATTTATCTATTTAAAGATAAGTCACATGACAAGCTCTACCTATGCATATTTCCTCAATTACAATTTAAGAAATGTTTGTTTTACGGAATAAATAAACATTAGAGAGAAGAAACTGAGTAAATTGTATACATTTTTTAAACTGCAGAATTGAATGACCTTGATTTACATTTTTAATTTTATATTAACCTTATCAATCTACTACCACTTGAGACTCTACAATGAGTCTTCATTGATTTAAAAAGAGACACCACTAAATATAAATATTAATAAGCTAGTGTGAAAGTTGACATTAATTTCGTTCAATTGCAAACAATTGTACCTCATTAATTGACAATCGAATATTGATTTCGAATATTATAAAGTAAATTTAATGAATGTTTTTAATTGCAGATTATAGGGATGGTGCCAAAATGGATTTGCGTGATCCTCGGATTTCTTTTATACGTCTCAGCAACGGAAAAAGATGAATTGGGTTCATCTATAAGATGGTCTGAATTAGAATATGAAGATGCTTGTGAAAAAGTTGCCAATGCGACGTGGGAATTCCTAAAAAATCCTACAAATCAAACTCTTGACATTTGGGTAAATAATTGACTTAATTTATTCTATGAAACTTAATTTTTAGTAAAGAAGAACTTCCATCTAGTTAAAAATTTACAGAAATAATTAATTCATGTTTTGCTTATTTCAGGAAGCAACAAAACGACAATACAATTTTGTTACACAAAATGAGAGGAACTTGACAATTGAAACCGTCGTTGGGATGGACACTTCTCAATATACCATAAAAATAAAACAACTCGAAAAACCAGGAGACGCTATGTTAAATGACGAAGATTGGGAAAATGTAAGTTTCCTATTCATACTCAGTTAATTGTATTTTATTCATGATTAAAATATATACTAGGATTTCAATTTTAGTTCATCCATTTTGCTGGCACAGCAGAATTAATGCGAAGCTATCCAGAAAAGACGAAGAATATATCTCGAGAAGGTATGCTTTAATTATATTGAAGTTTTAATGAATTTTATAAAAATACCGTTTCAAAAAATTAATTAAAAGTATTATTTTTGTTTTTATTTCAGCTGTAGAGAACTTACTTTCACGTAGTGGAGAAGCAAGCGAAAAGTTGAGTCTTTGGTCTAGTTGGCACAACCAATTGGCACCTCTGCAAATCAATTACTCAAAAATTCTAACTCTTGTCAACGAAGCTGCACAATTAAATAGTTCGTACTTTTACTTATTTATAATCGAGTTATTTTATATTTAATTTCATCTATATTTATTTATTATTTTAGAAGAGGACGATGCTGAACATTACTGGGAAATGTTATCCGAGTATGAAGATGGTTATCAAAATTTAAAATCTCTATGGGATGAAATTTCTGCCTTACACAAGAAGCTTGTAAATTTTGTTGCTGTTCGTTTGGCTACAAAGTATAAAATTCCATCGAATAATACCGTTCCAGTACATTTATTAGGTAATGATTATTTTTGAGCAAACTACGTTACAAAAAAATGCATATTTTCTAATCTAGAATAAATTTCAAAATTAATTCAAACCATCTTTTCAACAGGTTCTTTACAAGGCAAAGAATGGACCAGTTTAGCAGTTGATGTGATAGAACATACTGATACAATTTTCAAAATAAAGGAGAGAATCTGGGAAAAAGTAGGTTCTTCCTCCAAGTAATACTATGGAAAATTGTTTAAAATTGAAATAACAAATGTTAAATTCCAAATTGTTTCAGAACTTGGTTGGAAGAAATTTGTACGAAGCAGCATCAAAATTGGGTATGGTAATTATGAAGCAGGCTCCAGAGGCTGATTTTTGGGAGAACAGTGATTTTAACAAAACGTGTCCACCGCGAATGATTAATTCTTGTAAAGAGGGGAGAATGAGGTTGGTAGAATTTGCCTTGAATTAATTAAATTAATTTTCTTTAATAAAGTTAACTAAATTCAACTAATATTAATTTTATTATTGCAGAGTCTTTTCTTGTTATGAAGCTTCAATCTTTAATTACATAGCAGCCCACAAAAATGTAGGAAAAGTATTGTTCAACCAATTGGCAGTGAGAAAAGGCTATCCTGTTTTCAAAGTGTCCAATCGATATTCTAGTATGAATTATTTATTAAATATCAGTTAAAATTTGAAAATGCACTTTACTAGGTGTTAATGAATAAACTTTTTGTATCAGTTTTAGAGGAAAGCTTTGCTGAATACTTTGGATTAATGTCCATGAGTCCTGCATGGTTGGATTCAATTGGACTGTTGAAAAAAGAAGAATGGGAATCAAATGAAGAGGTGAAAGATGAAATTAAATTAGTTTCAGTAATGATTTCTGCCTTGGATATTTTACCCCGACTGGCATATTATATTTCTGCTGATTTATGGAGATTAGATGCTTTAAAGAAGGGAATCTCTGATCCAAAGGAATTAACTGCATCTTGGTGGAAACACAGGTACTTTTTTACTTCAAAGATATTTAAAGACTTAGTATAGATATTAAACAGGTCGAAACTAAAAAGATTGCCTTTTTCCTCTTCAAGATTACAATATGAAATTGTGACATCAAACTCTCAAGAAATTCCATCATTCTTAGATGATGATGTCGTCACCAGCAACAGACCTTATCTTCCGTAAGTGCTTTGCATCTAAAAAACAACAATTTTCGAAATTCTGAAAAAAAATTTATTTACAAAGTCACGTCTTTCTATTTTTTGCAGAAAATTCGTCGGAACTCTTCTCGCTTTTCAACTATACAATTATTTCTCTGACAGTATTCAACCTCAGTTCGAGCCCATCAAAAGCAACCACAATTTTGCGTAATTATTATCAGTTTTAAAATTTAAAAATTTTTGTCTTCTATTTGAAACATTCAATATTTTAATATTTTTATTCAAATTTACAGGAAAATTGCGATGAACTCGAGTTTGGATAACTGGATGGAAGTAGTCAGTAAATTCAGTGAAAATGAAATCGAGGAAATTACCGCGATTTCTCTGACTGCCTTCTTTTCAGAACTGGAAAGCCTCAATGAAAAGGAAAAATCTGAGTTTCCGATACCTTTAGAGAGACAGACTGAATTTGAAAAACAAGAGGCGACTTATCGACAAAATTTGCATACTACGACGACAACAACGACGACTACAACTACTACCACTTCAACTACAACTACAACTCACAAACCAGTCACTAAGAAAGGGAGAAAAGTTGAAGCTGAAGTTCCTCCCACAGAGGCTACAAAAGCTAAAGTTTATACCTTAGGGCTTCCTGAAATAAACAATAAAACAGAACCGCCACAAAAGTCTACAAATAAAGCAGTTTATGCAGTAGGCGCCGTTCTTGTAGCGACAATATTAGTCTGTATTATCGCGATTTTTGGAAGAAGAAGATGCACCAAAACGCCAAAGAATAGGAGATACGTCTAATAATTATAGTAATTCTTTGAGAGTAAATATTTATTTTCAGCGAACTGATCACTAAAATGTAGTAAACTTTTCCGAATTTTTCCTTTCAATGAGAGTAGAAACAGAAAAACAATATTCTAAGAAACTGTTTTGTGGTCTCCACATTCAAATAATGACAATTTAAATGGGTAAAAGATGTTCCCACATGCCAAATGTGTTATGCTTTATGCTTTATAAAAAGCGTCTGTTAAAATACCTCAATTTTTAAGTAAGTCTTCAGTTTTACAAAGCACACCAAAAAATAAATTGATTAATGATGGTAGCCTTAACTTATAGAGCTTTCGTTCACCCAATAACGGTTTCAATACACATTCCTTTATTGGAAAAATTAGGGGTTTCAAAGTTCAAATTTATATAAGAAATTCTGGATTCCTCTAGTTGAATTCTTAGGTTCTATTATCCTCTATATTACTAGGTTCTATAATATTCTGGATTTAGATGATAGGATTTTCAACTCCTTAATTAGAAAGTTCTACATTTGATTTAAAATGTAGAACTGCCAACAAAAAAAAACCGGTGGTTGATTAGTCTCGCCTGATTTGTAAATAACGTAACTAGGTTGCCAATGGCAAATGCAGTATTTCGAGCATACTGTTCGTTAAAAGTTAAAAGCGATAATAATTTTACAATATACATTTTCTAAGGAAATAAGGTTTTGAGAATCTGTACACTTTTGTGAAATGGTGCCTGCTCAATTAATCACACAAATAATAAGAATGCACAAATGATAAGAATGAAAATGAACAATTTACAGGGACGAAACTTGTTTCATCGATGTTATATTATATTTCGTCATTTATGAATGTAAGAATATAATGAATTAACAAGCTAGCTTCCACAATAAAATAAAGTGACAAAGTGGATTTTTTATAAAAATTTTATGTAAAATTTTCTTGTGAAATGTAATTTTTCTACTTATTGAAAGTCGAAGATTTTCAAGATACGGCACTGATCCGTGTGTATTTGTAAATAGTTTATTAGCTCTCTTAATGAGAGGATTAATGTAGATTTATTTAAGTTGTATTTGTGATTAATGTTAGTACGAGTAACGTAAATATTTTTCTAGTGGTGTATTTGACAGTGCGAGTTAAATGTATGGGATATTCATCGATAGTTTGTGAGTTATGTATCTTTGTAAGATTTATATTTTTTATAAAATTATTTATTCTATACCTCACATGTAAGAACAATAAAACTCCAAAGTGGTACTAAGAATTAAAAGGTAACTTCTCTAATTGTTATTTAAAATTAACAATTCCGAAGATATTTGAAATTATAAAAATTAGATCAATTAGATCATACTCAATAATTAATTGTACATTTAAATTTTGTAAAGCCTGTGATAAATTTGATAACTAGGTCTTGAACTAGTTTAATGACAGAAATTTGCGGTATGTTATAAATAATAAAAGACAATGAATTGTTAAAAAAAGGTTCTCTTTTCTGAACTGCAACACATGAAGTAATTTAATTCTTTGAGCTATGCGGACAAGCCGGGATATCGATACAAAGGGAAAAAAGCCTACCCTCTATAAAAACGAAAGAAGCAAGTTTCAGCTTAGCTCAATTGAATATTTTTATACTTGTTTGTTCTTGAATTCGGACACGTAATATTCACAATGTCCGTAACATCACGTCATACTAAAACCCAAGGCGTCATATTTTGATTCAAAACAAAGTGTTGCGCAATTAATAATAATAAAGTTCGAGGAATTATAATAAGAATTCCCAAGGATTTTAATAGGATTTGAAATAAAATCTCCTGTAATTTTTTTAGATCACTCAAACCCTCATAAAATCTTCCTAAAACCCTTAAAAATCATGAAAATTTATCAACATTTGATGTAATCAAATATACTATCCTTGAAATTAAAAAATGTTTTATTTCATCCAATTGTGGATCAAAATTTGACACTCTGGAATTTACTACAGTGAGACACGAAATCCCTAATATTTAAATCAAAAAGAGTGGAAATCATCTTTTTCCTGAACTAAGAGTTTTCAGATCTAGAATATTTAATCCTATATTTATTTATGCTTAATTGTCAGTCAAAATGACAAATTCAGAGAACCATAACTGTTAATTTGTCAGTGACAGTGTCGGGTATTCGATATCCTCTTCAGGATAAGCCCCTGTTTCTGAAATATTTCCCCAGTTCATCTCCCAGTGTCCCATTCATTCATCGATTTCAAGCGGAACTTCCACTTGAAGACATCAGAAGAATCTCAACCTTTTCGATTGCACGAGTGTTCAAGCAAAAGCAAACAACTCTTAAAGAGGCAAAAGTTCAGAAGCTCTGAAAAATCAATAGACCTAAAGGTTCTCGCCTGACTAGTACTCGGAGTCACCCCTTAAAATCCACAGCTTAAAAACTAGTCGGGTGTCCTTCTTAACTATCATCAATTCATATGCCTTCTTTCTTGTCTGTTCTTGTCCCTTCTTAAACCTGAGACCTCGAAAAAAAATCTGCTCTACAAAGGTTTCGGTGTTCTTAGTTCCTCATAGTGATCATGAACAGTATATTCAGAAATTTGAAGCATGCGCCCTAACTAGACAATACATAACTAGAGAAAAATCATCCCTCTGCTGGCAGTTGCTCTAATATCTCCAGCAATCTCCAGCCTTGCAGGCTGGAAAATCTACGTTTCTAATCCTTCAGAGACTGATCGAGTCAAAAATTGCGGGCAGTGTATTAAAAAAAAAGCCTGTCAAGTGTCTCTGAGGCAAAGAGACGAATTCGCGAGTAGGCGATCATCCCCTTTTTATTTCAAGGAAAAGATTGCAGTGAAGCATGCGCGATGAAGTTGAAATGAGGGTTGTTGCATTTCTGGGAGGGGCTCTTCGGGGCTGACTCAGAATGCTTTTCTAAGACCAATTTCGACGAACATGTCGACTCCTCGTTGCGAAGTCGGGTGTGCTAAAACCTAAAAATCGTTGGTGAATTCGTGAAATAATGTCGCGATTTAGACTGGGGTCTATCTGAGGTGCGTTTCATGGATTGATTTTGCTGCTTCTACCTCGCCATGAACGTGAGTAGTCGAATCTCTTCAATATTGACTATCTTCTCTTGGGGTGGTTTAGTTATAAATAGAAGAGGGTGGCTGAGTAGACGTCAAGGCGCCAGCCATTGCCCTTCGATTTTCTTGCCGATAATAAAAAGAAAGTGTGTTTCTGCTGTTTAGCGAATCAAGGAAATATAGAAATGCTTTGAAATCAGTAAAGTATCATTTTATGAAGGTACAAGGAGAAATACCTGCGCAAGAGTCTTGCATAAGAGAATAATCGAAATCGATAAAATGTCGGCATGTGGGGTTTATTTTTCTCGCTTTTGCCTGGGTGAAATAGCTATTTTATGTAATATATATGCAAAAAAGCATCATCACTGAGTTAATTTCTTTTAATAAGAATTTGAGATAGTTTTGTGGTTTTATGGTCTGCATAGAAGCTTTGGAATTAAGATGTATGAATAAGATGGTGTTCTCTTTTATTAATTATTCTGAGTTGAAAGATTTCAAAGTTCAGGAACATTATCCAAATTTGAAAGACCTCATCAAAATATACATATTCACACGTAATTACAATAAAATTATAAAACAATGAAAATTTGAATAACTCGATGTATGAACCATTCATAACAATTTTTTTCTATTGTGCAACACTTTGATCCACTTTTAGATGATAAATTGATACCCTGGAATTTAACATTGATTTTCCATATAATGGAATATGGCGATGAAAGTAGAACTTATCACTCTAATGCAAGACAAGAGATTAATGGAGACGAGAGGGGTTTGGGAATCGCTCTTTGTATAATGAGAGCATAAACTGGAATTCAGTACAATTCTCAAGTGACACATTAAATGTACTTGACGTGAAGCAGTTGCTTCAAATACTGGCCAACTGCCAATACAAATAGATACTTAGCATGACGAAATGTCATACACTAATGTTTGATAAATTATAACATATTCTCTGGAAATTTATGTTACATTTCTAAGGCTTTTTTATAAAATTTTCAATTAAAAACTGAAAATGGTTATTCTTTTCTCACAAAATACCTTTTAATCTGGAAATATTCTTGAGTTTTTATTACCATGATATCTACACCTTTTAATACTATTCTTGAATATTATTTCTCAGCGATTAATGTTAAAAGGTTAATTAACAAGAAACATCTAGGTAATTACAATTTTCTTTCTGTAAAATAAATCTATTTAAACAAATTATGCAACAACCCTCTCGCATTCCAGAAACACGGCATTTGCAAAAATGCCACTAGTTAATGGCAGGGAACTGTGGAAAAGCAAAGTAGGCAGTAACACCACTATTCCTAAAATATCAGCATGCTTCGTCATGCTTAAAGTCTCTGCAAATACCACAAGAAAAAAAAAAAATAAAACTTCTAATCGCGAGTGCATGGTGCCGATCATATCCTATACTGGAAAGATCCGAAAATAATCATGCATATCTAAGCTACTATAGAAAAAACAAAAAAGATAATTATAAAAATATACTTCGTGGGGAAGAACCCGCAAAGGGATTCGAAATAAACTTTGACCCACTAGTTTTTATAATTCTATTTCTTAAAACACTCTCTCTAAAAAATCTCATCTTATCCTAAGTTTAAAATTTAACATATGGTAACTTTGTGTCTAACTAAAATATAATGCAAAAAAGTTAAAAGCTTTGATGTTCGAGAAATTCTTTTTAAACTAAACCGAATCTGAATGAAGTTAATGATATTTTCAAAATCAAAAAAATTGTCACGAATGAGTAGAGACTTTGAGTCTCTCTTGAAACCAGATTTGATCTTTTACTGTGCATGTGGTGTTATTTTAAACATCACTCCCCTCTGTTTTGACTCTCAAATAGGTACGCTTTGTTTTATTGTGATGTGGAAATCTGGTAAATGGTTCAACAAACTTGTTCCTCCACATGTCTTTTTCTAATTATCTTTGTCTCCTCTAAAAAATTGCCCTTCTCACGTCTCTCACTCATTTTTCCCAGAAGTTAAAGAAATAAGGAATGTCTATCAGAAAAGTTTTTATCTCCTGACTTTTTTCACGGTATGCGGCAGAAAATTTCCAGCTTCTAATTTAGACATGTTAACAGTTTTTTGGTAAATAGTTGAAATTTCACAGGAACTAAATTTCTGAAGAAAGTCTCTCCATAATCATTAAATTAATATTTATTGTTTCAGGCACTGACAGCAGAAATAATTCGTGGCAACGGAGAACGTACTGGTAAGAATTGTTTAATATTGTTATTCATAAAATTCGGTTTGTATGCAGTTTATTATTTGTTATGAATTATGAAATCTCTGCAAATCTTTTTAAATCTTTAGATTTAGGGGGTGGTCCACTGCTGAAGGGCTATTCACTCGAAATCTATTCTACAATTCTGAATCGGTTATAAATATGAAACCATTGATTCCTCCTGTGAATGGCCCCTCATTCACTACTAAAGGGCTGCCTTTTTTTCAAGGACTATTGTCCTTAACCGATCAGTATCAAGCTTTGAGAGTTAAAAAATAGACTTTACAAAGTAAAAACTCTCCGGATGTCCAACTTTTTGGTGTAAAATCATATTCATAAAGTCATACAGAGGAATCTCCTCTCTGACTGGACCAACGTTCAGTGAGTGGATTCAATGAGCTTAGAGTTCTCTGGCTTTATTCTGGCTTCTGAGGGCTGTGGGCATTTATTAATAGAGATTAAACTCCGCGTCGTGTAGTGTCGTGTGCAAAGGCTCTCCCGCGTAGACTTTACGAGATCATACCAGTCTGAGTCAAGCCTTGCTTCTTGCTTCCTGAGTGCTTCCTGGGCCCTCAGAATCAAGTTCATTAAACGTGATTGTAAACAACGATTACTTCCGTCAATCATCGACTGTGAATCAGTGATCCGTTATCATTATCCTTAATGATTCATCGATAAAATTGGAACAAAAGTTTTATTAACATTTTGCCTTTTTGTTATCCATAAAACAATAGTGAATCGTGAAGTGGTTTGTGATAGTGATTATAGTTCTCTCTTGGATTATAAAAACAATGTGAATATGTAGGTTCCAGACTTCTGGATTTATTTGAAAAGCAATTTAAATTTCTACTTTAATTCATTTTGAATTACAATTTAAAATCTCTTAAGGTTCCATATAAATGTATATATAAATATATATAATGTAGGGCGAGGCTCGCCG
Organism: Synergus japonicus; assembly: GCA_900474275.1. NCBI lineage: Eukaryota > Metazoa > Arthropoda > Insecta > Hymenoptera > Cynipidae > Synergus > Synergus japonicus. Next base: position 12,880 of record UCOH01005788.1, read on the forward strand.
GTGGATATGTATCCCAAGCTATTTCCAGGGGTTCCTCTGAATCCTCAATTTTTATTTCGAGCTTGTTTCTATTATTCTAATTTAAATTCCTCCAATCTCTAAAAAAATTGCAGATGCTTGAAGCTCGACTAGTGAATCAGAGAAAAAATACATGAAAGAGTAACGCTTTTTCTAGGAAATAGAGAATTAGGAACCTGTTGATTGGACGCTAGTCGAATCGAGTAATGATAATTTGTTGCAGCGTGTATTTTCGATTATCAAGAGGTCGATTGAATCGCCCCCGTTCTCGATTAACTACTCGGTACAATTGGTTCGCCAATTCGGTGCAATTTAAACGCTTGGACGCGTCGAATGACGTAATAGCTATTATTAAAGAGCATTTAGAGTGCAGTACAATCGAGATGCCCTTCACTATAACTCATTATCGTTTATCTTTCTCGATCCTAATTAATTAATTAGTTAATTGCTTTCCAAGAAAGACGGCTGCGGATCGCCCAAAATTTCCGGTGGGGGTTTAAGTTCTCTTTTTGTAAGTTTCGAAATGTCATTTCACAAGGAACTGTCAGAAACATACATATTTTAAAATGTCCCGCCGTCTTACCCAATGACACAATGCAATATGATACAAGAGCATGATTGTTTATGTTTATTGTTAAGTTTCTGTATTCCTAAAAACTCAAATTCCCTCGAATAAAGATAATGTTACTATGTTTATTAACGAAATTTAAATATTCCTGAAATATTTATTAACAAAATTGGAAAGATGTCCTATTCCGAAATCTAAATATGCTAAGAGATTTTATGAATTAGAAATCAATTGTTTTGTTGATATTCCTAGTTTCTCATTATTATAAAACGACCGTTGTTTGGAAGTCGAATCTAATCTTGTCAAGATAAATTCAATGACACTTTCTTTGATAAGATGTGACGTTTCTTTATCGCTGAGTCAGGATTATTGCAGAAATAAGAGAAACTAGCAGAATATGTATTAATGAGTGCGATTCATAGTTGATAAGTTGACCTCGATATCGGAAAATACATGCTTTCTCAGGAAAAATTATTGTGCTTTATAGAACACAAATTTTTAGAAAGCGCGATTATATTATTTCTTTAATTTAAATTTTAAAGAATGCAAACTTCGAAAAATGCAATTTCTCAATTTAAAGCTCTCGTAATTTCCAAAATAGAATTATTCAAGAAATTTGTAATTCGGAGTAATTCAAAATCCATATTGATAATATGGATTTTGAAGCTTTCGGAATATTTAAACTTTTAAAGTAATATATTTAAAAATGTTGAACATTTAAGTTATTTTTAGTATAGTGATAAGATCCAAATATTCTGGCATCCGAAAGTCTTTTGGAAAGGTATTTGGAAGTCTACCAACTCTAATTCGCTCGAATTGACACAAAATGTAGGAAATCTGAATATTGTAAATACCCCTAATTTCTAAAGTAAAAATCCTTCTAAAAACTTTTTAAAATTCTGTTTTTCTATTCCATTTGATATAACATTGCGTTAATGCGTTATATAAATTATTCACCCGAAGAAATATAACTCTGACAATAGAACTAAAATATTTGCAACCTAAGCAGAAACTGAAACTCTTCAAAGAAGCTAGATACAGCTTTTTTTCTGATTCACTAGCAGAGAGAAACCCTAAACCCTTATGAAGCTATAATGTAACTCGAACTCCAGTTCCAGATGTAATTAGGTTCTTTGTTTAAGCAGCATAGTATGATATATTACTTTAATTGAGTGACGTCAGTGCCATCATCAGTACTATACATGAAATGCAGAGGCTTCAGCAATGAGGAGGCTGGACGATCCGTTTGAATTGTGTTTAAGTCTGCTTTGATATTAAAATTGAAACTGTAAAGTGTGTACCTATAAGAGACTCAGGGGGTAGAAGCTTTTTTCAAAAAAGAAGAAAAACTGAGCTTCAAGAGACACGGGCATAGTTGAGCAACTATGCTTTAGTGGAAATCGCTTTTAGTGGATGACTTTCAAATGATGCTAGTGCTTCTACTGTGCGTCATCATGAAGATAGCAGAGTTCTCTGTGGGGCGAGTTAGTCCCCCTTTACCAGCTCCAAGTCGACCGCCGCAGCCATGCTGCAATAAACGCAGGCGACGCGATCGACGACAAAACCGGAAGTCCAATGACAAATGCAAATGCTGTTTCCAAAAACGTAAGATACATCTTGATTTAAGCATTGCGAATGAAAATGATTCTCTTCCGAGACTGCAAGTCATCATTTATGCGCAGAAGTTTTAATTCTTTGTTTTTTAAGCTCATCATTTTGTCATCATTTTTATACATTCTTAGAATTGATTCTTCGGATCTAAGAAAAGAATTGACACAGGCTTTCTAGAAGAAATTGTTTTAATGTACATGATGGGATTTGGAAGCTTTTTGAAGCTATTATAATTTGCTATCAATTATAAATAAAAGAAAATTGTGCTAAACAATAAATTAATTTTTCTGATCTTAAATGAATATGCAGACTCTCAAGAATTTCAAAGGTCTTGCTTGAGGTGCTTGAGTAAACTCGCGAAATGAATGTCCCAGGCCAATTCATATCTTACGAGCCCTTCTGCGAAGACTTTGCTATTTCTGGCGAAGTCGTTAACGACTGGAAAAAGTGAACAAGAATTGGCAAAGCCATCTGGAATGTAAATAAAGTATACTTTCAGTATAAGTAGGCGCCACGCGTGACACATTTAACTCAACATCAAGAACTTTAGTTGTTGCGCCATTGTCTGCAATGCATATATATGCACATTGCACATAACAGCACAAAACATCTCTAGGTGCTTCAGATTAAATTTATTTATACAACGATCTCTATATAATATTTGAGAAATTCTTGTCCTTTTTTTTGAGTTCATTTCTTCAGGCATTTTCTGATATCAAATGTAATTTAGATTAATGACAACATATATCTCAGATGGAATGAAATTACCAGACGGTTTCCATTCTCCATAACGGTTCAGATATCAACATCTCACAATATCGGTTTGCAATTGCATTCTGCGGTAATGAATCAAAAATAAGTGAAATAAATTATTATAATTAATAATCAAGTAAATTGCAGAGAATTCAAATGGGGGAGTTTGGAAAACATCTATTAGCGATATTTTTAGCATTATTTTGATTACATCAGGAATAATAATCAAATCTACATTTGAAAAGCATTGTCTATAAATAGATGAAACAACTTGAGACATGTTTATATCGATTTCGTAACAAAGGCAGTGACTTTTGAATGATATAGTGTCTCCAACCGGAAGACCTCGTGAACCATCAAACCGGAACCAGTGCAAAACTGGTTCAGCTAGACCTAGACGATTTCTCAGATCATGTTTCTCAGATTCATATAATATGAGAGGTTGAAGAAAATTCACAACCACTCTTTCTTTAAACGCCCTCAGCTTTTCCCACCGGAAGGCCAAAATTATCTCGTGCCCACGACTCGCACATCCTCGTTTAAATATTTCTCTGCATATTTTCTTTTACTTCATTCCCCGCGGAAATCACGGAAATTACGGAAATGAGCAAAGGTGATGAGAGCAGAGACCAGATCTATAAACTCGAATAGATTTATATCACAAAAATAATATATCAATTGTATTTTATAAAGAAAAATTGTTCTAAATAAAAATAACAATATAAAAATCAGTATTTCTAGTCTAAGATAGAATCAATACAAAAATTCATTCATTCATAAACGTTCAGAACTTCTTAGTCAGTAATTGTATATAGATCTCCATAATTCAGAATTCGGTTTGAAAATCTTTTTTTTTTAATTTCTATAAAATTGAAAGCAAATTAAAAATATTAAAAAGGGTTTCAGTTTGCAAATTATGTAATAAAAGAATAGATTTAGGCGATAGGGAAATAAGATTAAATAGAAAAGGTTTTTAGATCAAAGCTACCTGTTGGAGTTTCTCCAAGAGATCTTATAACATCTAACAGGTTCTACGTAGTATAAAAATAAACAGATACGATTTTGCCAAAAGTTTAAGGAAGGAAAAAAGTCAGGTCCAAAGTCTCTTTGAGCTTTTATGTAAAAATAGAGCCATTAGTGCAATTTTTTCAACCATTCGGTATTAAAATAGGGGCTAAGAATATTCTAATCATATAGCAATTTTTGCAAATTCTCTTGTGACAAATTGCAAAATTTTTCTCTCATTTCATATAAAGTTAGAAGTAGTGTTTTTTTTTTCTAAAATAATGCAGGTAATTAAGCAGTCCCTTATCCAGGATTTTGTTTTGATGAGGGGGGGGGGGCACAGATTCAAAAGTAATATCATCCAATATCGATAATTATTTATACGTATAGCACATAACTTAACTTTTGAAATTTCGGGGGGACCAGGGCCCCTCGGGCACCCCCCCTGGGTACGTGTCTGTAATTAAGGGTGTTGGATTCAAGTTCAAATCTCAAAATTCGAATTCTTCATTTTACTCAAGAAATATTAAAATTAAATATTTTTTCGCTCTGTATCGCTTTTTATTCTTTAAATAGGAATATGTATACATAACGAAAAAAATCTATGCTTTTAATGCTTTTTTTGTAAAATGAAAAGATTTATTTATAAGTATGTATTATTACTATTTATTTATTATTTATTACTTATCCAACGCCCCACAAAATTTCTGGGAGTGACTAATTTTGTAATTAATGTGACCTAGGTATAAGAATGTTGTGAAAATAAGAGCAGGGCTCGAGCATCCCCTATTTTATTGTTCTCCGTAGATTGTTCTTTTATGTGAGGTGGTTGTGTTTTCAGTTTTTTATTTATAGGCTATCACCTTTTATACGACATTTCTTTTTTATATACACTTTGGAACTATCGAAAAGAATGTGATCTTAATATAAAACTAATTTTCCTAATTAAGAAAGCCAAAATATTTATGATTTGAATAAAATACTTACAATTTCATGCTTTGAAAAAACCAATAAGGGGGTCCCCACAAAATTTAGTTACGGCACTGAATCCCACTTCTCAATTTTTATATCATGTGATCGAATATACATACATGTAAATACATTGCATCCATTGCATTCTTGTATTGTGTTGACACAAATAAGTGTGGGACGGTGAAGTGTGGAGGTGTGTGGAGGAGAGAAAGAACACTTGGGTTGACAAGGAAATTTTCAAGTTAGATCATCTAACAGGGTGTGTCTTTATACATTCTGAATAGATATCGCGTAATTTCGGATATCGGAGCGTCTCGGTCCTCCATTAAATAATGTCGATTGCTCGCCAGCAAGCTTATTGTCTCCATGCGCAAGAAATCGATCATACTATCGCCATGTAAGGTTAGTTGTATCGTGTACTCTATTTCGTTATATATTTCCATCAATTATAAACTCAAAAGTCACGATAATGTCGTTTTAAAGCGATTTTAAACATAAACATACTATAGGATTCAAAATTTTCTCGACCAGTGTCTTCCGTATTCGTTTGTTTTTATTCTTTACTTTTTTATTGTTGTGTTCTGTAGTGTTGTGAAGGTACATAGTGAAATGACGATCAATGGGAATTTATGGAATTTGAATTGTGGTTGTCGATAACAGTATATTACTGCAAATTAGAATAGGTCACTCTGCAATTGAATATTAATTATTTTTTCGTCATTATCCTCATTATTGATGTTTAATATTTAATGATTAATTTTGATATGTCAGCAATGAAAGTACATATATAAGAGAAAACAGGTATTTCCTGGAGAAAGTATTTCCACATTGCATTCTTGGATTTGTTATTTTTTGTTAAATAAATTCTGTGTGGTAATTTTAATTTAATTTTAAATTTAGAAATTTATGCACAGGTTTTTGAAGAGTTATATGGCAATAATTTTAGATAGTTTGTTATAAATATCTTTTAAATTATGTCTGCATTTTATTTCAACTTTATAATTGTATTATATGAATAAAAAATTATAAAATTCATATTTTTTAAATCTAAAAATAAGCTCATTATTTATATATATTTTTTTAATTTCTAGAAAAAATCCTAGTTCTCGAAATAATAATAAATGACAAGCTCTTTTTGGTTTTTATCAGTGAAATATATTTTTTAAATATCTTTTATTTTTTAATCCAGGTGCTGGTAAGGGAAATACGACAATGGAGGATCCGCAGACTCCAGGCTCCGATTGCAACTCAAACCCGGCCACAGATCCCATTTCTCAGGATCTTATTGGATCTGAATTTGTACAGGACAATTCGGAGTACCAGTGGTTTATAGACAGGTGAATAACAACTTCTTTTTCATTAAAAACTATATATAAAAAAACCCTGTTATTGTTCCCAATATGATTTGATAGAATAAAAAGTACTTTTATTCAAAGTATTAAAAGTTCCAAATCCCAGTAGACTTGCTTTCCGAGTGAATGCACCTTTTTCCCTCTTGCAAATGCACTCTCATTGTCACTGGGAAATTTATGAGTTTACTTACTGTCTTTTTAAGAAAATATATAAAAATGTAAATGCAAATGAAAAAAGGCTTATCAACGATGGAACTTATCTATTTCAATAATCAGTGGAACGTCTTTTCGAAGTTACAGAGATGGAGGACTACATGTTCACCCTAGCGTTCTTTCCTCGCTCTCTGCTTCCTACACTCGAGATGACCTGGGTTACTATGATGACCTTGCACGAAACCTGGATGCCAATTTGGCAGAAGTTGACATGGAGAGCTTTCGCACTGCTGATATTCACACCCTCCTTACTGCTCTACCAGTCATGTGTACAGACCCCGTCCAACATTCAGAGGTATGTTATTTATATCTTCAATTCATAAAATTCATCAGAAATCAATGCAAACATCAATAATCAATGTAATCCAAAATTTAATTTACAATCTGGAAAGAATCCAACTTCAAAAAATCGGCACATTCTGTTTTTTTGGAGTTATATTCTGCTAAAAACATCTATTTATAAAAAAGAAATTTGAAAAACAGAATCTGTAACAGAAAAAGAATAGTAGATTCAAGAGGTGAATACTTTTTCTTGAGCTACGAATCATAAAAATATATCACGTTTCATATTCTCAAGTCACCCACTGCATGAATTGAAAAATAGAATAGTGAATAGTCTGAATAGCACATCAGATATTTTGAGATTTCTGTTAGTGTTCTTTTTACTTAATGCACGAAAAAGATAATTCAAAACAATCAGACTCCTGAGGACAAAAATCGAGATGTAGTTTTTGATTTACGAATTTTAATTTTGAAACAGTTTAACTACCAAAGGGAACGGTATGCCAGTATTTCTAGCTCAGTCATGGAAAAGCTTGACTTCGGTTTCTCAATCAGTCCTCATACCAGTCAGGTATGAATTCGACTGTATAAGCTGGTAAAAGCTTTGGTTCTTATAATATCAAATTTTCACAAAAAATGGCTGGTGTAATTTATCTACTGAAACAAAGTAAATTTATTTTCTGCATGATATCTATTGTCCATCATGGATTTTAAAATATTGAAAGCTTTCGATTATTTTGCTTAACAAACTGGTGAACTACGAGTTTGATAGTTTTGAAATTTATTGCATGGCCTGAGCTTTACATCGCGAGATTACCTATTACTAATTAATTGAACTTTTTCCCTGCAGTAATGTTAAACACATTTCTATTGTCAAGAACTAGTAATTGGGAATCTTCTAATCATCAATGCTTCCAAATTCAAATACTTCATCAAATTTAGATGCTTTTGACTTTGGTTGCTTCAAATATCAAAAATATTTTTGCATGGACATTACTGTAGTCGAAAAAGTAAAGTACAAAAGAATCTAAGAATTTTATCATTTGAAAACTCATCCTATCTTTTAAAGGGAGAAGAATCAGCTTGCTCAACAGCGGATACAATATCGATTTGCAAATCCTCACTTTTATTTTCCCCGGTGAAAGAAACTCCTGTTTTGCCACCTGGTGGAAGTTACAGCGTCGATTCCTTGGATTGCGAAGACATGTTGCTCACGTGCCAGGCGAACAACAAAAACAACTACACAATCGCCTTCGAAGGTAGCATAGCTATGTATTCTGATGGCTCACAGGACTTTGAAGGCCACGGTGAGTCGATTTTCTTTCCTAAAACGTAAAGCCTGCACTTTGCTTTAGCAAGAACACGCAAATAGCTTTCATGCTTCTATTTTCAGACAAGCAAAAAGTGTACGAAGCACCAGAGACTTATTGTGATAAAACGTTGGATTTAAAAAATATCTTAAATTTATCTATGGCATGTTCCGATTCGAAAATTTACACGACCTGGAGTAATCTGAAACACTCGTCCATCAATAAAGCAATGACTCGACATCCTTCTGGAAATAATAATACTATTCCGAATTTCTTGCAAGGCTCCGGAAACGTCATTCTAAGTACAGCAAAAAGGAGTCAGAGCCTGCCGGATTTGTCCAGGACGCACGAACTTCAGCAGATTAATGTTCCTCTCAATTTTTCCGTAAGTTTGAGATACTTATTTATTTCAGAACTGTAAATTAAAAATCTAGAAGAGAAATCTTGGGTTTGAAGCAAATATCTACTTTCAATTTGTGAAAGCTGTAATATTTGCAAAAACTTCTCGAGAATTCACTCTCTATCTAACTGTATTTGAAGCTTTTATTTAATATCTTTCAGGTTGACTCCGCAGCATCGAGTAACCACACAGGTCCTCTACAAAGTTCCGGTTCGGTGATGAGTCGCTCTATAAACGAAGAAAGTTCCGACAGCGTCGGCAACGTCTTATCAGCGAAAAAGCTCCAAAACATGAGCCTCGTGAAATTATTCATGAAGCAGAAGAGCATGAGCGCAGAGGGCATGAGCTTAACCCTCGATCAATCGGATTCAGTCAGTGAGAACGGTTGGCCGACCAGCAACAGCGACAGTGGAACCAACACTCAGATCCATCGACAACTCAACAACTCTGGTCGACGAGAACTTCTCGAAAATGACTTCTCCATCAACTGGGTGAAAACAGATCATCATACCGTATCAGGAGAAATCCAGAAAGAGAACCTTAGCGACATTCCAAAGCATACTTCTACTCCCAAACGTAACAAGAAAGAATCTTCGTCCACTTCTTTAGAGGAATACACAGACAGTACTTCAAAATCAAATTCAGCTCTTGACAGTAGTCATCCAGAAGTCGAAAGACGTCCAAGAAGTGCCTGGAGTGATACCAAGGAGAAGAGATACTCGAGGACGATGGGGGTTCAAGCAATCACTGAAGTCGAGGACAACGGAGTTCAAACATCTTTGGTTTATCCAATTCCAGAAGAAAAAAGTCCATCAATTCAGGAGACGCTCGTTGACAAAAAACCTGTTTACATCGTCTATCCAAATTACACCCTTCCCGATTTATCTTTCCTCAACAATTCCGACGGTAAATTTGAGAACGTGGCGCTAAAACCACAAAATTTCAATAAAGATAAGACTTGGAAAAAACTCGGAAAGTCAAATCGCCCCTTTTCTTGTAATGATATCGACGCATTAAAGCAAAAAGGATTTTCTCATGTGAAAGACTGGGAGTCACTCACATTTCTTTTGCCAAACGAATACAAGAAGATATTGCACGAAGTTCCAGAGGTCTCCAGGCATATCAAGCTCGAGGATGTGATACAGAAGCCGCTCTTTTGTTTGTCACCGCCAATGAGAACGAAGAGAAGAACCTGCAGTGAGGTTACCAACAATTCCTCCAGTAGCAGTACAGCAACACAACCTTCTTCTGGATATCGAGGATCTTCTACTCTTCTCACAGATTCTTCTACAAACCAGCAGATTTCCAACACTATAAATCCTCTTTATCTTTACCGATATGACAGCGCGAGTTCGGAGACGAGTTTCGCTGGTCAGGAGGTTTCGACTAGATACGGGATTCAGAAGGTTGCGGGTCCAACCCTTCCCAAAAGATCGATTTCCTTACCTCACGGGGAAAAGGATTCAGTGGATTATTGCAGTGGCAAAGTTCCACCGAGGCCACCTTTACCGCGGAGTATTTTAAGGAAGAATAGAGTTGCTAGTAAGAGGTGCAGTATGTTTGAAATGGGAGACGTTGAGGAGGTGGAGGATAAATGCTCGGAAACTAACAAGAGGATGTCTTTGCCTGAACCTTATTACATAAACAATGATCTTCATTTACTGAGAAATGGAAGGATAGATGATTCGGATAAGGACGTTGATGAGACTGAGGAAAGGCTCCAAATTGAGAAACTAAATGAAGTCGCACATCGCGTAGATTTAGAATCGATGGCCAGCAGTGAAGAAGATGTTAAACAGTTAGAAGATTTCCTTAAACGGAGTGGATTTTCATCCCAGAGCAGCGATGGCGATGACGAGGAAATAAAATTGAGATCTTATGTTAGAAAGTTCCTCGCTTTAAGGATGAATAAAGACATTCTAAAGACCGTGGACATGGGTGAGTCTCAGAAGAAGACTGTAAGCTTTGCTTCAAATCAAAAGAAGTACCTAGAAAATATTGCTAATCTGGAACCAAATAAAGAGCTAATGGAACCAAAGGAAGATATGGAGTCGAGATCCTTCGATTTGGAGGAGAAGAAGAAGATGATCTGGCCGGTGAACAAAGCGGTGGATTTACTTTTGAAATACTGGCATGATGAGCCAGTTCGAAGCAGACAGAGTTACAATGACAACAACGAGTGTTCTCAACTCTCTCTTGGGAATCTCTGTCCGCCTCTTTATGCAATAATGTCTGATTGTCTCAAGCCGCAGTTGAATTCTACCTTTGGACCATTAGCAAACAGTGTTTGGCAAGTTGTGGAAGCTTCTTCGCAACAAGGTCCCTTGACCAAAACCTTGAACGAACTTGTGCAAAGAATCAATGGCGAGGACTTCATAACTGAGGGGATGCTCAAATTCCATGCTTTCGTCTTCGGATTGCTGAATCTCAGAGCGTTGGACGCTTGGTTCGCTTACTTGTGCACAAGGGAATCGATTTTGAGGAAGCATTACAATAATAATAGTTTATTCGTCAGGGCACTTTCCTGTGGAAATTCCAGGGAAGTCGTTGACGCCTTTTTAGATATCTTGCAACCATTGGCTTTTTGTCCATTCCAGCTTGATTTACTTTATCAGTACAGACAATTGCACAACAGTTTTGGAAATAGAATTGCGCATTCGAAGGCTACTTTTAGAACTGTGGACACTTCTCCTAAGGAACAAAATGTGGAATGTAATTTAAGTCCGAGGAAAGCCAGACCTAGGTCTTGTATTAATTACGGCTATGAGGAGAAGAGTAGAAGCGATCAGAAAGCAGATATTGAAAGGGCTGCGAAGAAACGATGGAGTCATCTTCCTCTGAGTTCAAAGTTCCATTTTGATAGAATAGGGTCTGAGGATTCTGAAGAGTACACTGACAGTCTGGAGCATTCGCCTTTGAATAGAGCTGGTGCGAAATCCTCCCGGTTAAGGAGCCCAGAGTTGCGGGGAGAGGATGAAGAGATAGTTCCTGGAGATGTTAAATTTAGAAAATTGCAAGAGAAATGGGAATTTATGCTGGGGAGAGAAGAATCTAAGGAACAGGTTGTGCCTCCTCCCTCCTCTCCGAATCGAACTCCTACAAGTATTGGGAAGTCGAAAATACCCAGGTTGCTGACCTCTCCTATTAAACAGATATCGAATTTGACGAGCATTAGTGTGAAGAATGCAAAGTCGCCTATTACTGGAATTCCGGCTTTGAAAAAAACCCCCCTACAAATACCGAAAGCTTTACCGAAGAAACCTGATTGCAGAGGAAAGGATGTTACGAGGAGGACGAGTCGAGTAGATCAGGATAGTGTGAATAATACAAAGACTCATTTAGCGAGGCCGAGTTCTCTGCCTTATAAAACTTACGGGGTAGCCAAGGATAAGACTTTGGTGTCGCCTCAAAGGAGAGCTGCGTCGACTTCCTTACCAAGACCTACTTCTGCTATTATCACGAGGAATGTCCCTACAAAGCAGACACCCAAGTAAGTTTTTTTTTCTGAGAGCTATTTTGGTCTGGAAAGTCGTCATAAAAGACTAATTTTTTTCTAATCACATATCTTTCTTCCTGTTTTCAGACTGGTTCGAACCCTAACTCATAGATATTCATCAGACGACGGACACCTCGCGTTCAGCGAAGGCGAGAAATTGAAAGTAATTTTAGAAGTAGACAGCAAATGGCTTTTGTGCGCAAGGGGAGAACGAAAAGGTTTGGTTCCCAGGACGTGTGTTCACGCTCTGCAAACCTAACCCACAGCTTGACATCGCCTTTCGACGATCTGTCTCTCAAAATTCAACTAAAAAGAGAAAATGAGTAGGCTAACTAAATTGAAAAGACAATTCTGCCCAACGTGTCGTATTCAAAATAAAACTCACCAGAGTCCTTTTTCTCCTCTTCGACTCTCTTGAGTTTTGATCCTCGAAAATTTCTTCTGTACTATTGACACTTTCTGTAGACAAAAAATACCGATTCCAAGAGAAATAACGGAGGTCGAGAAATGAAAAGTACATGTATAGTGTATGAAAGAGAATCGCGTAGGGTCGTTTTAATGCTCGTTTCCGCATTAACGACGCAGTCATATTAGTTACCCTCTAATATTAAAACTTATTTAAAAAAAAAACCATTCGACGCTTCATTTATACATTGAAAACTGCAGTAGTATTATTATTAATGTCATAAGTGAATAGAAGTACTGCTAGTCATAGACTTTCGAACCAGAATGTATTTAATAAGTTGAACATACACTATTTATAATCCCAGAGAATGTACATAATTATATACAGTAACTGTAGCGACGCTGGTTATGTTGATAATGATAATGACGTCGAGTAATTTACTTATATCATAACACTATAAATGTAACTGTGATCAATAGGGTTTATTAAGATTAATGCGGATGTGCGAGCAGTGCGAGGCAAACTTTTTGTTATGAACCTTATATTTGTCCTTTTCTAAAAAAAAGTTTTACTCTCCATTTTTGCCTCGCTTAGCGACGTCGTGCGCACAGGTTTCGTAAAAATATTTTAGTTTATCTACTTTTACATTTGATGTATGTATTGTTATGTTTGATGTAATTCTTACATCGATTGCTTTACAGTTTTAAAAAGTATTTCAGTCGAAAGAAACACCTCAATTTAAAAAGGTACTTTATTTGATAAAAGTATTTTATAAATTATCATGTTTTCTTATCTTCGTATAATTCCGATATCCCTGAATTGGTAAAAAGTATTAGAGTAAATTTTATTGTAAGTATTATCGCTTTTGTGGCTGATGAACCTGAGAAGCAATTTGTCTCCTTTTGATGATGATTTAGAATCTGAATTCTACTCTGTGCGGCTATACTTCTTTTAATTATTCTATAAAGCTTTTTAAAGATTATATGATATGTCAAAGAATTTTTATACATTCAAAGAAAAAATTTTGAAAGATTTAAAAGGATTAAGAACAAGTTTTGTGTAAAAACGGTGATCACTAAAAAATTTATGTTTTCTTTACAAATTGCTTGACACGTTGATCTAAGAATATCGGGAGAAGATATATCACTCGTGAAAAATATCGCTGGAAATATCGCCTTGGATGACATTTATTAATGCGTAAATAATGAATAATGATGTATATGTTTACACAAATAAAACGTCAATATATTAAAATATTCAGTTTCCTTTCTTACCATTCCCATCTTATTTTCCATACGGGCTGCAATTAATAGAGAAAATACGTAGTTTTAAAAAATCTTTAATGCAAAAAATATTACAATATAATAATACAATGATTATATTGTGCTTACGGTTCTTACACAATGTAGGCGAATAATGCGCAGATTATTATCTGAGTTAAAAACGATAAATCCACTTTAAAAACCAAAGGTATTAATATTGCTACAATTTTCAAAAATCTGACCAAAAAGCAGAGAAGATCAAAGCCTACATATAAATTATAAATAATCTGCAAAACGTCAACATGTCTTCAGGAACTTTTCCGATTTGCTACACACCATTCGCTACACTTGATATTTAAAAAATTTTTTTTTGGTGCTTGTCGATTAAAATTTCAACATCTATTTATATAAAATAGTGACGATGTGACAAACTGATGTGCGCAATACATTGTTAGTTCATTAGTCTCGCAGAAGTTTCCATCGGACAATAATTTATTATTGCATTGATATATCACTGAGGATGGGACGTCACCCTAAAAAACATTAATAATTCGGGTGATAAATAATAAGTTTCTTCCTTCACGGTAGTCTTACAGTTCCTAGATCAGGTATATCTTAATTTTATATACAGTCAATTTATTACTCGGCTAGGTGCGGACAATTGTATCCAATATTCCGATCGAAGTCTTTAATAATGATACAATTTAAACTTAATAGATACAATGTATAATTGGGATCTCCCATAAAAATAACTATCAAACAAATCGTTTAAAAATAACTTACGTATCAACAGTGGGTAGGTCGCACATTTTCTGAAATTCAGATTTCATTTAGTTTCAGACGTTTTTCGTTACCCGATATCCGGGAAAGATGCTAAGCAATGTGTATTTACAGCGCTCTCTAAGATATCGAACCAAAGATCCTAATTTGCTTCTTTTTATATGCAATTAACTAAATTATAACTGAGTATTTAAAGAGACTTTGATTAATCAAACGAGATTGATTTTACAAAATTTGTCAATTAGAATCTCTTTAATTTGGACATTAGAAATTATGTTTATTTCTTTTTTTAATGAAATAAACCATTTTATTCTACCAATTTGATCGACTGTAAAGTTTTGTTCATTATGTTCTTGAAACAAATCAGTGAAAACATTGGTTTGATATCTTTCGAGTATTAATGGATCGATATAGCGATGAGCCTACTATTCGAAGATTAAAACATTTTTCTGCTGTCCGATATGTCAGGGCCCTAATGTCGTGTACAATTCGATATTGTTGTTAATATAGTATGATCATTAATCGTTTGTGACAATATTAAAAGATTATTAATTAGGTACACTTGATTTTGCGTATGACTTATCCTTTATTAATGAATATACAAAGATGAAGAAGCGCGTCTCGTATGAGTTTAATCTTAATTTTTTTCGTATGCATTTGGCATTGGCACTGTTGAAACTCAGCATCACAGTAATCCGATAGGTACGTTCGATTATGGAAGTGAAAGATCACTCATCTCAAGAATGATCATCTTTCCAGAATCGATTCGTGAAATAATTCTATTTTTATAGGCGCAATTGATTCACTCATCCTGGATGTTGTATAAAAGAAAAATTATTCAAAGAGAAAAGTGTTTTCATTTCCTAAAAGGAAACACGATTCGATAATCTTGATTTTAAAATCTAAAATATTACGCGTTTATTGTCATAATTAAGGACATGTTTTTAGCCATAGACATTCCACCTATGTACTTGTAAAGTAATAATGCCCTTAAGTGAAGTGAATACGTTTATTTTTTTGAATTGGAAATTAATTCTGAACTTGATACGAGATATTTTTGTACTATAGTCTAAATTGAGAAGCGTGTTCCTTTTTAGGAAAAAAGGGAAGACAAGCAAGTATCTTTGATACTTGGTGGAAATTTTCGTGTTTTGACGTCAAATTTACAATTTTTTACGATACACATATTTATTTTCAAATTTGTAGGTCCAAGTGAAAAGCATAATAGATTTAGACGCTAACAAAATTATAAATTAAAAAAATATTTTGAATAGTTTCTGAGTATGAAATTCCTGAATAAGAGAACAAGAGTTTCCTATTTTCCAAAATAAAAGCACGAATCGCTACGTTATGCGGCGCTTTAACAGTCCTAGAGAATACGTAATATTCACATGTAAAATTGTCAGGCAGTCGCGTATATTTGATGACTTGGAAATAGGTGCTCTGTTAAACCGAGTGTTTTGTCTTTGCATACGTATATTTATGTAAATAGATTTCTTTGCAGTGTACGAAAATTCTGCAAAATCTATACGATTTGCCGGAATCCGAAGAGAATTAGTTCGAAAGCAAGGGTTGGAGAGAATTATCTCTCGATTGCCCAAGTCATCTAATAAATTCCTCTTGGCATTCAATCGACTAACGCGATTGCATCTACCAGGTACATTGTAACAGGGTTCTTCAATTTCCATACACAACGATTTTTTAAAAACATGCACTCCGCATAATCTGTTTACTCTGCCAGTTTTGAAAAAAATGTGTTTTCCAAATGATACGTGATTGATTGCCAATCAATGGGGAATGCGGTCTTATGTTAACTTGATGAGTGATTATTTCATGAGAAGATATCGTGAGATGAATGAAAACAGATGAGTAATCTACTATGTAAATTGAATATATATAAATTTAATGTATAAATATTTACAGAACTTTGTTGACACTGAAACTTATTCATTCTAGGTACCATGAAGTTACGTATTTGCTACTTGATTAGATTAAACTTTCGATAGGTCACAGATAGTGAAGAAAAAAAGAAACGGGGTACAAAACGATTTAGATCTAATAATCAGGCAGTACGTGAATCGAGAAGAGTTTTTTCTACAGTTTTAATAATCAGTAATTGTTATCTTTCATTAAGATTCTTAAAGTATTTTTAATTCTCAAAAGACAAACATTACAAAGGGTTGTAGAAAACGAGAATGAAAAATAAACCAAGAAATTATGTTAACCCTTTCAAAAACTATTAGAAAATGCATAAATTTATTTGAAAATGGCAAGAGTTTTGACTTTAATCTTAAAATAATTAAGATAACCATGATAAAGTAGATTAGCGATATGGCTTTTGGGACAAGTCGAGTATTATTATTTTCGTCCAGTAGGCCAGATATATTAAAAATAGAAGTTATTCGGCAATGCGTGGCTAGAGTGATATTACGTATTTATAAGATTAGATTTCGAGACAGGTAGATTATTGTTCTAAACGGCAAAACAAGATCACTTAATACATGCTTGAGTTGACTCTTTTTTCAATGGAAATGTGAAATTCATTGCAAATATCTATACCGTATTTCCCCATTGATCTATACAAAAAATTATGATACAAAAAACGCTTGGTTGTGCAATTCAACTAAACTACAATATACAGGGGCTGACTACATACTGGACTCCTTCGTGGTGATAGACTCATTGTTTTCAACTCTGATTAACGTCGATGAATTCAAAACAAGTGACCTGCTTAAAGTCGCTACTCTCTCCATTACACAGGAGGCCGAGAGCCGCGCCTCGGCATCATGATCCCAGCATTCTTCCATCGTATCGCAAAATGCGAAGAGTCCCTGGAACATATTTTATTTCAGATTTAAACATAGCCAACATTTTTTCTTAAAAAAGGATCTACAGAAACTATATAAAAAGAAGAAAACTAAAAATGAAGATAAATTTAAATGATACATAATGAATTTTAAGGGACCATAACAATTATAGGATTATTTATAATTAATTTTTCTTTAATTACCGGATGCTTTCTCCACGTTTCTAGAATAAAGGGCCTTTCCTTTTTATGCACAACGCTTTCTTGCATATCCTCGAGTGTCGGATGAAGTCCGACTTCTTCCTCGAATGGTAACCTGTATTCTCCGATTGGTCCCTAAAATAAAAAGAGAAGGATATTAATACTTAAGTAGGAATACAAACAAGAATACAAGATGCAGTAACAATTATGAATATTTTAGAAAATATAATGAGAGAAAGCAGTTACTTACGTCTTGTACTGTACAGCGAGAGGCTAATTCCCAAAGAACTAAACCACAAGCATACATGTCGATTCGAAGAAACGAATCCCTTGTGAAATTAATTGCACCTTCCAAAACTTCAGGCGCCATGTACCTCCGAGTTCCAACCTGTAATTATTACCAGACACTTCTTTACTTTATACTTTAAAAAGATAGTTACAAGAAATGAATTACGTTGACGTTTAAAAAGCGATGATCTTACTTAATTAATTTATGAGCTTAACCCCTTACGTGTCATTGACGCAATTAATAGTACGCAGAACAATTGACGTAAAAGAATTCGTCAAAATTATAAAATATGAATCATGATTTTCGGAAACTTCTTTGGTGGTATTAACAATGTAGTTTTATTTTATGTTACATTTTTCATCGTAACGTATGAGCGCACCCTAATAATGTATTAATCAAATTCTTTTGGATTTTAATATTGAATAATTAACTCACCTGTCCATGCGCATCTCCACAAGGTTTTGCAGGCTGAAATATCAGTGCTAATCCAAAATCTGCTATGCATGCACTCATGTCAGCCTTTAGAAGAACGTTTTTAGACTTGAAGTCTCTGTGAGCAACGGCCGGCTTATATCCATCTGCTTTATTAGCCGGGATTTCTTCATGGAGATGCATTAAGCCTCTGAAAATTTCGTTAAATTAAATCTACTTTTCTCTACTCCCAATTAAATTAATTTTCAAAACAATGGATAATACCTCGCCATGGATTCGGCAATCCTACACATTTCAGGCCATGATACAACATTCGCTTTGAGATAATCACAGAGGGAGCCCTTTTCGTGATAAGCCGTAATAAGCCAGAACTCTGCTTGTAGATTATCGCCTCTTTTTTCTACGCCAATATAATGTAGAATATCCTCATGGTCCATGTGAGCGAGTTTGAAAATCTCTTGTTCGGTTTGCCAAGACTGCTTGTCTTGCATGGGAAACACTTTAACGGCGACAATATCGTTTTTGAACTGAGCCTTCCACACGGCGCCGAATCGACCTCGAGCTTTGATCTCGAGAAGTTGAATAGGTCGTAGACCCAAATTCGGCGAGGGTTGCGGCAGAGGGAGTGGCTCCAATGTTGGAACCTTTTTAAATTGTCAATCTTTAGTTGAGAGTCGTAGGAAAAAATTTTTTAGGAATATTGAGTCAATTTTTACCTCATTGAAGTATCCAAGTTTTCGTCGACGATAGCACCAGAACATAAGAGGCAATCCAACTGTCACAAACAGCGCAGGAATCGCCACCCATATCATAAGAGTTATTACCTGCTGACCTGTATTTGGAACTGGCTCATGTTCTGAAGAAAAATAAAGAAAAGTGTTAAAGTTATTTATTTTGATTTATAGAAGTGATAAATATTTAAGCGGTTGCTGCATTCAACACTTACTTTCAACTGGCGGAGGAGGCTCTGTAGGCTGCGGATCCCAAGTGAAATTTTGGTTACACATATTGCCATCGCAGCAACAGAAAAACATTTGCTGTTTTCTATCTGCGCTTTTTTCCACACAATGTGGCTTGTCATAACATTCTTTACTATCTAAGAAACATCCCTGAAAAATGAAAAAGAAAAGCGGTCTGAGTAATGTTAATGATGCTAAAGATTATTTTTAAAAATTGTAAGAAAGGGAACAAACCTTTAGGACAATATTCGATTCTTTCATGGCACTGTCGTACTTCCACAGAACATAACAGTGATTTCGTTTGTCTGGTTCGCTCGGAGCACATTCTTCTCTTCCGGAACATCCTTCTTCGGATTCAATGCACTTGGATGAATTGTAAAATTCACAATATGTGGAACCTTTGATGTCATGTCCTAAAGTTATACCTAAATAAGAAAATAAAATAAATACAATTAAAATACTTTCATAAAAAAAGTAATTATGCAAGAGAATACAATAAAATAGATGAATAAATATTGAGACTTATCTAGTTATTTATAGCTGTGATAAAAAATTATCAACAGATATTGTTTTGTACGTTCTTGAAGATTTAAAAGATTAAATAATTTCGATTGATGATTTGGGTAACTTTAACCAAATATATTCCTCTAATTTATATGTAATCTTCTTGTAAATAAATGAATTAAATACATTTTGCACAACAGTTTGGAGAAAGAGTCACCCCTCGCGGTGTGCTCCGCTAAATTAAATTACCTCATAGAGAAAAAAACTCAATCTTCTTAGCATTGCAAGACAATTTAACAAAAAAGTTAATGAATTCAAGTAATAATGATTATAATTGGCCTTCAAATCTAAACGTTAGCTTTGCACATTTTGCAAAATCACGGAGAATCTTAAAGGCATAACAAAATTATTTCTTATCAAAGACTTCACATACATTTATAAATTAAATGAACTTTTTTTAGATAGGCGTTTAATAAATTTTATGCATAAAGTGATAAAGGATAAACATCAACGCCCAAAAATTGTAGAGAAAAATTAAATTTTCAAATAAAAGAGTAAAGACTCATAAATTATTTTTTAAATTTCAGTTTTATTGCGATTTAATTTAATCTTAATTATGATATAGAAGATATTAATTCAAAAAGTGCAATTCTTTTTCTACAATTTCTTAATTTATAG
Source organism: Synergus japonicus (assembly GCA_900474275.1). Lineage (NCBI taxonomy): Eukaryota > Metazoa > Arthropoda > Insecta > Hymenoptera > Cynipidae > Synergus > Synergus japonicus. Next base: position 33,177 of record UCOH01005788.1, read on the forward strand.
CTATACAAATTTTTACTGAAGTTCAAATAAATGAAATTTTCGTTTGCTTTTTAGTCAGACTCTTAATCCTAAAACAAACTCATATTCTTATTGCTAATTTTATTGTGAAATCTTTACACTTCAAGATTATAAATATAAGGTTATATTATTGAGATGTCAATGCCAGTGATTGTTTAAACATTGTTTTGGATATGTAATTTAACATTTTTCCTATAATGTTATATTTTCACATAAAATTTACAATGCACTTTCTGTAATTCACCATTTATGGCAATTGAAGTTATTATTAATTGATTCTGATATGATAATTTGATGATATGTTAATGAAAACCTCAAAACATCATAATATTTTAATAGTCTATTCACTTAAAAATTTCTAAATAGTGAATATTATGAATAGTGAGAAAATTCATAAGGAAACTTTAGTTGTGAATAAATAATTTAAAAAAAATCTTCCAATAACAAAATGCGTAAAGAACAAAAAACTAGAACTGCAATTGCTTTTTTGACTCTCAAAGATTTTCTTTTTAAATTTTCCAAATTGTGCGTTTTTCAGCTTTCTTACAAGATTTATGTTCATGTTTTATTTCTCAGAATATTAAAATTCTGCACTTGGCCATTGTTAAGACGATCGAAAAATTAAACCTAAATTAGTATCAATTAACGCATGATAAAAATAGTTCTCACTTTGCAAAAACAATACACGATATTACTACTTGATGAAAACATGATTATTATAACTCTAAGAAAGGACAACATCCCACTTCTTTATCAACAACACGAGGTCGCATTATTTTTAAAGAAATGACCTTAGGATGGTTTGGAGCAAACCTTTCAGTTAAGAATTCAAGAAATATGTATCCAATTTCTTGGGAGATTTTTGTCTTAGACCAAGAAAAGTGCATTGTTTTGATGAACCAGGCAGATCAAGAAGCTTAAATTTAGAAGCACCGATAGCGTGTAAATAAACGGGAAAAATTGGATGAAAAGTAAACTGGATCCAATTACCTAATAATCCTAGGAAGAGATATGGCAGTATCGTCACATACGCGGACATTGTGAATGGATCACAGAATCATACCAGTAATTTTGAGTCTATTAGCTATTAAGCAAATTGTAGTTTCATCCACCGATACATCTCTTTCTCCCTCTTCTTCAAACACTCGCGAACACACTCTGCACACGAAAACGAATTCACTTATTCATTTTCTTCTTGAAGTTAAACTGCGCCTCCGAGATTTTATCCAAATTAGAGGAAATTGAACATTTCTGTAATTATACTATAAAAATACACGCCAGACGAACGGAGCACCAATTTCGACCCGATTCTCCACCCACGGGCGTCTTTTTATGCACTCAGGGCAAAGATATTATAATCCTACTAGATGCGACCAGATGCGTCCAGATGCGACAAGTGATTAGTTACGTACCGGAAACTGTAGATTCGACACCGTCTAGAAGCACCAAAATGGTGCTTTCATCCAAACGGATATGAACAAGAATTTAAAACACTTCTACTTTAAACAAATACATAATAATATAATTGATATATTTCTAAACAAACTTACTCTACATTAAATTTATTCATATTTATTGTAAATTAAAATATTTCTTTAGAAAAACGTATCTTTTATCACGTTTATTTAATTGATAATTTGAATTTGGCGCACTTTTTATGGTCGTTATGGATTCCCGCGCCAAATTAAATATCCCCTTGCCAAACACATGTCAACCTTTTGTTCCTCCAAAAACACTAAACCAAATCCAACTGACAAATGACATATAACTGTATGTACATAGAGGTGTAAAAGCACCAATCAATACATAATATTTTCCGAAATGTAAATCAAAAACCGGAAATGTCAGTTGGTACCTGACAGGTGACAGTTCTTGTATGCGCATAAAACCACGTGCTTAACTTCACAGAAAATATATCTTTTTTATATGTAATGTATAGTTTTTTTGCGCAACTTGTTAGTTTTTTCGCAAAAGTAAAAACTGATATACGGTGATAAATTAAAAGTTTTAAGATTATAATCAGTGTAAATGGAATAAATCTTCGTATAAGAAAATCAAAGCCAATTAGAGCCCATAGTTGTTAATTGTTATATACAAATATTCACGATGAGTAGGAGGATATCCTGCTTCGCTAATCCTAATATTTTTGAGTGAATTTTGAATAATTCCCTGGAAAAGTAATGGCAGGACTGGAAAGTTATGAAAGAGTTTATAGAGGACGACAAATAGATAATCCTTGGGAAGGAGCACATGCAGCAAATGATGGATTTCCATCCAAATATCAGGGTCGAGAGGTTATACGTCCTTTGGATATTCCTGTCATGCATCCTCTTGTCGCCCAGGACACTGCTCCCGCTGATGGTAATTAAAAAAATGTTCACTTTACTGTCTGTTTTGTTTGAATATAAAAAGTAGTTATACATGTCAACAAGTTTGTTTACTTACATATTATACTCTAGTTTATTTTTCTAATAACGAAAAATCCAAAAGGTTTTTAACAAACAATTTGTTTTCAGATATTGCAGTAAAAAAATACGTTGGCTTAGGATGTGGTTTGGCGAGTCTGATTACGGAAAATTTATTGATCCATCCTTTCATTGTACTACGAAGACAATGTCAAGTAAATCCAAGTTCTTGCAAATATCACTTGGTTCCAATAACTTTAATACCTGTGATGGTGCGTTTGCATCAAACTCAAGGTCTCAATACACTATGGAAAGGAATTGGATCAGTTTTACTCGTAAGGGGAATGAGTTTAGCAATTGAAGATCTAATTTCTAAAATTACACCTTGGCCGAAGTAAGTATTAAATTAACTTGTTTGTTAACAAAAAAGAAGACGTTTTTATCCAATACTTTTAAAATGAGACCATATTCTAAATATTGTATTTCGTTTCAGAGAAATAACTTGTAATAGTTCCCTGAAAGCTTTCGGACAACACATTCTCCTTAAATGGTAAATATGAGCAAATCAGTGAAGGATTGTTGGAGAGACTTTTTCTAAAAAAATGTATGAATCTAAGCTATAAATTGTTCATATAAACAATTTTTTTAGTGTGTCCATCGGATTGGTAACGCCATTCTACTCAGCATCACTCGTAGAAACCGTGCAATCTGAAATTGCTTCTGAAAGACCTGGAATTTTTGATGTTTTTCGGGATGGAGCTATTCGATTACTTGAAGTTGGTACCAAGGGCAGACTTATTCCAATTTATGCGCTTATACCACCTACGGTTGCTTACGGCGTAGTTAAATATCTTTTTGCACTCATTGTGAGAGGAGTTAGCAGTCGAATGATGCACCTCAGGCGAAAACACATTCAAGAATCGAGGGTAAGAATAAATTTCCTGAAAAAAAAAGAGTTTAAATACAGAGCAGCATAAAAACCAAATTCCTGAAAAATAAAATTAACCTTGACTTTATTTATATTTATTTTGATTTTTTCAGGGTGCCTACAGTCGAGATATTACTTCGGACAGCGTAGTTCAGGATATAGAATTGCAATCAATTCTCGTGTCGATGTGTGCTGCGGATGTTCTTTTTTATCCTCTGGAGACTGTCATTCACAGGTTACACTTGCAAGGCACTCGTACAATAATTGATGAATTGGATACTGTACGAAATGTGACACCTTTGTTGACAGGATACAGCGGAGCGATCGACTGCTACCGGACGATTATTGCAACTGAAGGAACTTTTGGTTTGTACAAGGGTTTTGGAGCTCTTGTCCTCCAGTTCACTGTTCACTTTATGGTCTTGCGAGCCACCAAGTGGATTCTAACTGAACTCACCACCATTTTGAGACCAAAACCGGTTCATAAAGTACCACCTCAGTCTTACTATAATGAAATATAGAAACAATTTTCAAATATGTTTTATCAGCTAGCTATGCAAAATATTCGTACTCGTTTTTGTTATTTTATCTAATAGTTGTCAGTATCTAGAATTTGCTATTCACTATTTCTTAACATGCTGAGCGCTAAATCTAGACTCCCGAATTCATTTAATGAATAACTAAATATTTACTTTAACAATAGAGGTACTTTTCTAAGTACTTAAAAGTCTAGTACTGATGTTAAGTAGCTAAAAATCTAATAATCTTTCAGTGTAGTATTCAAGGGATTTTGAATTTAGATTAGATTCTCCTTTTTTATAGGAAAGAGGAGACTTTTTTTTAGAGATATTCATTTAGAGTCTTACTATATTGAAACAAAACATTTTCAAGAAAATAATGGACTTTGTTTCTTGTTTAGTCCAAAAGGAAACTTTTTTTTTTAAGCAAATCTTGCAAACTAAAAATAATTGGGAACTCTAGTCACGATTATCCACTTGTACATATTTGCAGGTCTTATTAATTTAAATTCGAATCAATTATTTTCGGTGATTAAAGAGTGATAATGAAAATACTAACAAGATGTGAAGAACTTAATGTGTTACTGATTTTTGGCTGTAATAAAAGCTTCATGATAGCTGAGGTTTTCATGATATTGAGGCACAATCGCGAAATCATGTAGTTTTAAACTTATTTATTATAAATATAAGTTCATACAATGTAAATTAGCCACAATATAAACCAGTGATCTTAATATCAGTATTAAGATCTATATGGTTTTATGTCCAGTTTGTACAATAATTGTACATTCTGGAAAAAGTAGATTCACACTTTCAATTTAGATTTTTTTTCAATGAAACTGAACCTATCGGTCAATTGTTTTCTTAAAGCCCCTATAATATGATTTTTAAAATCTTTACTTAAAAAAAATTTCGACCTATAATTTCAGCTTCATTTGTCTTTACATGACTTCACCTTATCCCTATTCTGTCAACAACAATTTACAATAAAATCTATCTCTTTATTTCTTTTCGTAGAAATATTTAATTGATTGTACTAAAATCCAGAAATGACAAGCAAGAAAAGTATATTGAAAATTTTATAAATGGAAAGTAAAACAGCCTTCAATTAAAATTGATCTCTGATATATTAAAAACCTTAAGTTTAAGATAATTTCCTACATTGAAATTATACTATGTAATAGTAACAGCACAATAACAAGGAATGAAGTTGTGAACAATTGATTTTTTAAAAGCGCTGCTAAGTCTTTCTCGTAAGATCTTAAAATCGTTAAGGTGAATTATTTAAACCAAAAGCGTTAACTTTTTGATAAAGTTTTATTTCCTTCTATTTTCGCAATGATTCTACTTATATTTGTTTCTATATACAATATATTACAAAATATGTTTAGCTATCTAAAAATTTGAGTAAAAATAATTTATTTACTAATTTTTTTTGTTATATCACGACGCCAAGCTCAGGTGCTATGAATTTCGATTTCGTCGCTTTTCCCCAACTTCCACATCTAGGAATCGTTCATAAGTTTACATTGTTGCAATGAAAGAATTTGAATTAAGTACTGAAAATTTGAAACAGAAAGAAATTTTTTAATGGACAATAAAATTTAACAGATTCAATGCTTTGTTCGGTTATAAACACTGACAAAGTTCATTCTGGAAATTGAATCTCGTTGTTACGGAAAAAATAACAAAAAGAAAAGGCTCTAAATATGGAATAAACTTGTTCGAAATTCAAGCACCTGCGTAAGATAACTTCAACCGGTACTCGGAACACTTAACTGATTATAAACGATCTGGAATTTAGTTTCGATAGTTTCATGTTGCCTTAATCAGTTTTGGAAATTTTTCTTATCAATACAGATGGCAGAAAATAGACGCGGCATGAAATATAAGATCCGCAAAAGAATTTTGTGTGCTTTGTGTGAGGAAACATTTAATGTTATTCTTCACAGTCAGAATGATTTTGCAGGACCTAACCCTGATTTCATTATTTGCTAATTATTTACCCGCTGCGCTTGTTGTAATTCCTCTTCTGAAGATTCGGTTTTTCTTATATACTGGGGTTTATCTTCACCCCGTACACAACCTTCAGTCACGTGTACAGTCAGCACGTCGCTTCCGGGAACATCGAACATAGGTTCGAGTAGCAGGGATTCCATAATGGCCCGGAGTCCTCGTGCTCCAGTTTTTCTGTCCATTGCCAAGGCTGCAATCGCATCCAGTGCTTCAGCCGTGAATGTTAATTCCACCTACCATTAAACAATATTTTCAAAATCTATGTTCTTAACAATGTTACAAAATTATCACACTAGATAAAACTCTGGATTACTGCAGAAGTCTGGTTTAAAAATTTCTTGACTTGTTAGATTTAATCATAAATGTAAAATCGAATGAAAATTAAATAACATATTCACATTACCTTATCCATAGAAAACAGCATTTGGTACTGAGGAACCATAGCATTTTTAGGCTCTGTGAGAATCTTAACAAGCATCTCTCTGTTTAACGTGTGGAAGGGAACGAGAACAGGGAATCTGCCAACAAATTCAGGAATCATACCAAAATCTATGAGATCTCTCGCTTCTACTTGTCTCAGGAGAATATCTTTTTCTCTATTGTCATCTTCTGTCGAGGGCGACATATTAGCGACATCAGCCAAACTCGCGGCTCTTCTTCCGGGACTTTCTGCTGCGGGTGAAGCACCAAAACCGAGATACTTTTCATTTTTACGCCTCGAGACTAACCTATCGAGACCATTATAAGCTCCAGAAGCCACAAAAAGAATGTTAGTAGTATCAACTTGTAAAGTATCTCCACGAAGTTTTCGCGAGCTGTTTCTCTCTGGTACATTCACAATCGTGCCTTCCAACATTTTCAGCATTCCCTGTTGTACTCCCTCACCACCGACGTCTCTCAGTTGATGAATTCCTGGTACTGCGCCAATTTTATCCACCTCGTCTAAGAAAACTATACCCATTTGTGCCCTATCTACCACATAATTTGCATCCTGAAGAAGTTTTGCTATGACACTCTCTATATCTTCGCCAACGTATCCAGCTTGAGTAAGAGTCGTGCAGTCGCAAATTGCAAAGGGAACATCTAAGCATTGGGCAATCGTTTGGGCTAGAAGAGTTTTTCCAGATCCAGTTGGTCCTAGCAAAAGAATGTTACTTTTTTCCAATTTTAGCTGGTGCTGTTTACTGTCAAGAATGTCGGAGCCGAGAGTAGACTGAGATCCTGGCTTTTGTTGCTGTTCATTACTCTGTGAAACGTGCTGGAAACCGACTACTAATGGATTTCCTAAGTGGAGCACATCTATATATGAAAAAAGAAATGTTAATTTAATTTAATCATTTTGGAAAGCAACAATTCAGCTACAAAATAGATTTCGGAAGTAGGGCATTTCTTGTATCTTTTAATTCAGTGAGAACAAGCCGAACTCTACTTATTTCCATAAAATTTGTATTAGAGACGTGTGAATCAGAAAATGTGTCCATTTATATCAAAATTGCAATTAAAGTTTCCTAATACATAATAATACAGCTATTTTTACTTTTTAATCGTGATAATATTTGGTTCTTGTTTCACACATCTCTAAATATCACGTGGATGTTAAAAGGTTAAAATTGTTAACGTACATGTGTTAAAATTGGATAACAATATAAATTCAATCTATTGCTTCTCTACAATAATTTTGAAGAATATACTTCTCTTGTAAGATTAAAATCTAGACTTTAAACTATTATATCTAAACTGTCATTTCTGATTGAATAACTTTGGTATTATAGATTAAAACCTAGAAAGATGTTTCACACATACATTAAAAATTTTAAACAAAATTAAAGGACAGGATAATATGGGAATATTTGTATTTACGTGGTTTAAGACCTCTTTGAGTGAAAGTTTGATTGAGATCTTGATTGCCAACTAGATTGGTATTAGTTTGTCCTGAGTTCTGCATAGGAAGATTATTATGAATTCTCTTGTAGTGATTGTAAACTGCTACGCTTAGGACTTTTTTAGCGTACTCTTGACCCACTACGTGCTTGTTTAGATATTCAAAAATCTGAAAGAATTAGAAAAAAAGTTGCTCTATATTATAATTCCAACAATAAAAGGGCGCAACTATTGATTCCAGTGACTCCAACTATTGATTGCAGTGCAGTGCAGCGCAAAATTAATTATGCCATACAATTATTTAGATTAATTCTGAATAGAAAAAATAACTGCAATCTTTAAAATGATACCTTTTTGGGAGGTGGTGGAGGTTTTCTGTAAAAACCTTGTTTTGACTCCTCCGGTCTTAAGGCTTCTTTCAAACTTCTCTTCGAATCTATGTCCGACATTAATACGAAAAACTTATGACATTTTTCACATCTCACAAACCTCGTTGAAGCTAAATATGAAAGGAAAATAATGTTTAATTAGGAATTGATATATAATTAAATATTGGTATTTGATTTTTTATAAATATAATATATCTTTCCATTTTCTACTTACATACGAATGTTTCAACAGAACACAAATCCCCACAGTTTGGACAAGTAAATGTATTTTTTTTACCCCCACCACCATCTTTTCCAGTACTTCCTCCGGCAGTTGCTCCAGCATCTTTATTTGGAGGTGTAGGTTCTGAAGGAATTTTATTTACAATCCCAGTGGTGCATATCGGACGAGAAGCAACAACCCTAACTATTTTGTGTACTGAAAAAGAAATATAAATCTTAAATAAAGTTAAGAAACGTGAATTTCAATAACCAAATTTGAACCAATTTTTATTCAAACATATTTAATCATTTTAAAAATTCACCGTGATTTGCGACATGATTCGATGAAGCCAAACGGCTGACACCAACCAAGCAACAGCGGGCACAACTCATATTTACTAATTCAGCAGAATTTCACTGCTGTATGTTCCAAAAAAATAAATTTGGAGTTGAATATTATGAAAAATTACGTCTGAAATAAAAGTAATTTAATCATTAAAAATATAAGAATTACTATTAGGAATAATATATTAGAAAGTATATTAGTAGAATATTTTTTTCAAGAATGGCGAAAGTCTACCCAGAAAAAATCTGCAGGAAAAGTAAAAAAAAGCTTCTGTATCTTTAAATTTGTATCTCGTTCTGTAGTATCAGAAGCTTAGAAGAAAATTGTAGAACTATTTAATTAACTATACTGATATACCATATCAGTTTTAGAAAGTTTTCGAAAGTAAATTCAGAGGAACAAAAAATAGATTTTAAAAAACAGATATTTAAACTTGACATTCTCTTATAATATACATATATATTGTAAGTTTATATCTAAATACTACAGCAATGTAATATTACTTTCATTGATTTTTTCCTATATGTCTCTGCATATTTTAAATTTATTTTTTATGTTTAAAATGATTAAAACTTCAAAATAGATAACAAAAAATTCAAGGCTTTGAATTACCTTGAATTATCAAGTTTTTTTTCAGAGTCTATATCCCTCTTTATATGCATACATATATATATAAGAATTATATTTTAGTTCTGCATATTGCAAACTCCACTATATAAACTGTAATTTATATTTAGAACACGTGTCACAAATTAGCTTTACTTTATTCTTCTACCACAAAAAAATACATCCACCGTCTGTGCAAAACAAACCATTTTTTCGGAACCGTAAATATTATTTAATGATCGTTAATGCAACAAAGAATCACACTTTATAGATACATGCTGATTAGTCTTGCATATGTTTGAAAATTGTCCGTGACTGGAAAATCATGGCAAACCATTATTTACAATTTTGGAGCAATTTAATAAGTGATAAACAAAGAAAGAAAGTAAATTAAATACATTCCACCTACAAATTTAGTATACAAATATTAGATATTTTTTCTTTGACTATGAAATATGGGAAACTGTATGAAATTGAGTCAGCTGTTAGTATTCCTAATCATGAAAGCTTTATTAAATAATAGGACACTGTAATCGAAATAAGAATTACGAGAGTAAATTAGAGAACCGTCAAGACTCAGGACCAAATTGAACTATGTTTATCAAAATTATGCCTCAATAGATTATCGACTAACCTTGTTAATCTACATTTTTAAAATCCTTGAACCAGAATAGCAAGGATTTTAAAAAGTGGTTTTTGTTTTTCTATGCAGAGTTAGTAAATAAAAACAAACAGCTGTCAAAAGGACGTTGGACTCAAAACGGGTGCAAGGGTACATTAATTTTATCTGCAGATCTGACATATCACGATCAGAGGAAAACAATCACAGGCCAGAAATGAAAAAAATATACACGAAGGTCAAAGACGAATCACAATCGTATTTCCACTTCACTGGCGATCATACAAAATCGGGAAGAGTTTTATAGTGATCACGATAGCACTAATAATTGTGGAATTTACCTGAGATGTATAAATAACGTAAATAGTTGCGAAGCAATCCCTAGTTTCCCCAAGATTGCCAAAGATCATTAATGTTCCCCGTTTCCCCAACCCAATTTTACACTGGATGTTCAGCAGTTCAGTGATCACTCGTTCGCAACGTGCGTAGCGCCATCTGCTTCAAAAATGACGTGTGTGCGAAATCAAAACTGCCAACCTCTAAACTGTACACATACAATCTTTCACAATTTTTTTGTATTGTATTATATATTTGTATATAAATAATAAACATCTAATGCATCGAAAATAATTTAAGCGATTTTTTTAACATGTTTGGTTTATTTATGAGGGTATATTATAGTTTAATCGATGGAAATGGAGCAATCGGAGCAATGGACTCGTCCTATAAAATGTAAACATTTTTCTTTAAATAAGACAAGAACCACAGATTTCACACTCGGGGGCCCACTGAAGCTCAGGGCCCCGTATCATTGATACGGCGATAGTTACGCCCCTGGAAACGTAGTCTCAAGTTAAGCAAGCATTCACGCGGTTAGTACTTGGATGGGTGACCGCTTTATGAAAAAGCCCCTGCGTAAGAGCAACCCATCATACTTCCGTGCAAAGTACAGTGGCCCCAACAGAAGCCCGTACTCTACTGCGCATGCGTCGCACTCGGTACCTGATTGGTTGTTATTCGCGCGAAATTTGAAATGCATAATATTCTTAAGCATTTTAAATTTCGCGCGAATAGCAACCAATCAGGTACCGAGTGCGACACATGCGCAGTAGAGTACGGGCTCGAGTTGGGGCCACTGTTCCTTGCACGGAAGTATGATGGGTTGCTTTTACGCAGGGGCTTTTTCATAAAGCGGTCACCCAGCCAAGTACTAACCGCGCGAATGCTTGCTTAACTTGAGAAGTTGTATTTTCCAGGGCCGTGCGCAAGGGGTGTTTTTTGGGGTTCAACCCCCCTCCCCTCCCATAGACAAATTAAAATTAAAAATTAGTTTTTATTTTACATCAAAGACCGCGCTAAACATTGTTTAAATTGAAAACTTGTGTTTCCAATGCGATCACCCATCCAAGTACTAACCGCGCGATTTTGTACAATATAAAGATTTGTTGATGATTAATTTAACAAGGGCAACAATTAAAGAATAATTTTATGAAAATTGAAGGAGTTTTTGATAGGGAAGCAGATACTTTTTAAAATATTTAAGAATTATGCTGGATATAGATATATAGATATAGGTTATATTTCAGATGTCATGTCATTAATCAAACAGTGTTGCCACCATTGCAATATTTAATGGCATGACCGAAAAACGTGTTTCCAAGCAATAGGAGTAAACCAAACAAATTTTTTGAAAAGTTCTTTTTGAGAGAGGTGTTGAATTTAAAGAAAGATTTTTTGATTCAGTTCCAAAATGAGTAAAGCGGAAGTTAATCAAGAAGTGAGTATTCTTAAGTTCTCATAGATTTATTAACAGATTTCATTTCTCAAAGTTTATTGGATTTTGAGGTTATATTTCATTCAGTGACGATATTTTAATGTATTTACTCTATTTCATTTGAATTTGGTTAATAACAATCAACTAAAAGTTGTTAATAACATGATTAGATTCTTTAAAAATCTATTTATGGCATCAAAATAAGAATTTTCGAAATTTTAGTAACACGTTTTCCAGAGTTTATTAAAACAATTTGTATAAAAACAAATTTAAATGATATCATCAAAAATCAATATGGAAACTATTGAATAGCGTTCCTTAATCTTTTAAATATTCACTTATATGCTTTTATAATTTATAGAATTTATTATATTATAGCGTTCCTTAATTTTTATGATTTTTATCACTTTTAGGTTATGTGGATATTTATTTCCATATAGCTTTATATACTTTCAGTTTTTTCATTATTATAAATTATGAGGTACTTATTTTTTAAACAGAAGTATGCTTATAGGTTGAAAAAGTTTTTGACTAGTACTTTTCGTGTAGAATGTAATCCTTAAATGAAATGACCTTATATCAATAATATTGAATAAATTGCGAATGATTTTCGGAGTAAGAATTAAAATGAAAAACTATATTTATTTTTTAGGTGGTGAAGATGAGGAAATTTGTGCGAATGGCTCGTGTGCGTATCATACGAAGTCTGATTAGGGAAATAAAAATTCTGGATGTAAAACGCGGAGATGAAAAGAAACTAATAAAGTTTAAAAGAAGAGCAACTAGATTTCGAGAAGAAGTTGAAGCTGCAAGAAAGATTAAAGAAGATGAAATAACCAACTTTGCGCTTGTTAATACCAGATCATTGTATTCAATTTTGGATGATCCAACTTCTGATGCTCGCACTCGCGTAATGGCCAAGTTTGCTGACTTTGTGGAACTGAAGAAAAGAATAGCTCAATGTAAAGAAAAGTTTCCAGAATGCGAAAAATTTCTAGGACCAGGTAAAAAGGCATTAGCGCGATTAGAGTATGAAAAAAGAGCGCAATTCATAGAGGAAAAGAAACAAAAACAGATGAAGGAGAAGGAGGAAAGGAAAAAGTTGAAGGAAACTAAAACCAACTCTTCGGAAAATGTTTCTGATAACGAGATGGAAGTGGATAGTGAAATAAGTGAACAAGAAGAGCAAGAAGATGATGAAGAAGTTGTCAAACATGAAGATTCTGAAGAAATTGATGAAGATAGTGAAAGTGAGTCTATCAATACAAACTCAAAATCAAAAAATACTCCAAAACCAAAATCCCGAACTGAAAATGCATCGGAATCAGCAAGTGAAGAAGAGTTAACGAAGGAAGTACCAAAGCCTCTGAAGAAAAAACAAACAGATTTAAAAAGCAAGGCTAAGAAAAGAAAACAATCTGAATCTGAATCACAAACTGAAGAAAAAGAACCCGTTAGAGAAAAGTCCGATAAGAAAACATCTTTGGAAAAATCAAGTTCAAAAATCATACTTGAAAAAATAGCACCACTAAAAGTCGAGCCTGAAAGAAACAAGAAATTAAATACAAAAGAAATCAAGATAGTAACTAAAGAAGCCACAGTAAAAAGATTTGCCGAGCTTCTGCAAGAAGAAAAAGCAGAAAATCTCGAGAAGGAAATTAAAGAAGAAATTTCGACGATAAAATCGGAATCAAAAACACAGAAAAAAGAAGTGATAAAAGAAGTGGACAGCTTTTTCATGACAGCAGATGGAAATCAAGAATATTTAAGAGTTGTCGTGCCGAAAAAAATTGAAAATCAAAACTTCCCTAATGGTAATCAAGATTATGAAAATGATATAAACAATACAAGCTTCACAAGCATGAATTCATTCCAAGAGCAACCAGACAAATTCAGAGGAGATAAAAACAATTCTAATTCCAAGTTTGGACAGAGAATGGAGAAAAGAGGCATCGAAAGAAATAATCCGAGAGATAAAAATGTCAATTCTAAATTTGAAAGAATGGATAAAAGAAGAAGCAATGAAGGAAGAAGTGCAGAAAAATTCGTCAACAAATTTCAGAAGAAGACTGCAGCATCAGATGAACAATTACATCCTTCATGGGCTGCGAAAAAGAAACAACAAGATGCTTTGAAGCTGGGATTTCAAGGAAAGAAAATTGTCTTTGATAACTGAATTGAAACTGCAAAGGAGAAAAATTGTATAATGTGATTATAAGTACAAGTTACATGTTTTAAATAAATTGAACTGATACTGCATTAATGCCTGATTTTTTTTCATTTTAATTTAATTTTTATTCGCGAAAAATTACTTCATATTTCAATTTCAAAAAGCATTACAGTTATTGCTAGTAACTAGATAAAAAAATGATTAAATTCACATCTAGGTACTATCACTGTAAAAATGATAAACTCTTTGGATTATTACCTGTACTAGAGAAAGAAGACAGTTCCATGATTTATAAAATTGTCAAATCTGTAAAAACAGATTTCACTGGCACATGACTTGAAATTATTTCTTGATTGTGTAACTTGTGAGTGAATTTTAAATTTGAATGCAATGAACTTTGGACGAGTGAGTGGGTTTTTAGGTTGACATGACCGCGAATAAAAGAGTTGCGACCTTAGTTTTATGACGTCTGTAGTTTCCTAATAATAGTTGACAAACGGTTTGTTTACTAGGCGAGAAAAAAATAGGGTAGGTCGTAAGGTCTTCAATTTAATTTCACAATGTATAAAGAACAAAGAGATCGACTAATATACAATTTAAAATATTTAATTGTAACCTATACAATTATAAGAAAATGTAAATAATATCTACTTGATGGACTAAATATTCAAATGAACGAAATATTTTATCCCAATTCTATTTTATATATATATATATATATATAATGTTACAACAGAACTATAAAGAAATATGAACATTCTTAATGTCTTTTACATTATACATATTATTATATATTGTATCGATAAAAAATTCCATTTATTTGAATATTCAGAACTTTAGGCATATTAGGTAATGACTTAAAAAATTTTCATGAAAATTAGTCAAAATAATGTTAAAAAGCTATTATTTAAAATTTGACTTTTAACTATTATATTTCTACAATAAAAGGCATCTTTTGTAAAAGATCTAATTTTAAAAATATGAAGCTTTTAGTAGAAAATTTTGAATCGACTAATTTTTTTTTTTTTGCCGAAGTGAAGTTGTCTATTTCTTTTTTGAAAGATTACGTTGTTTTTCGGCATGCATGACAATTTGAGAATCTACTGGAAGTCCTTTTCGACGTCTTACGATGTCTATGTATTTTTTAGCACGATTTACGGTGTCAGATTTTTCGCCAAAGTGAAGGTATTCTTCTTCAGTAGATGGAACCCAGAATGGATCTTGCTCAATAATCTGAAACAAATGATTTAATTAATAGAAATTTAATAAATTTATTGTCTGGATTTAATAATTCGACAGTTTTCGTCGTTACGCTTAATTTATTCAAGCTTATGTTAAGATTTATATTTAGAATATGTCGCCAGGATTCAATAAAAATAGAAAAGTAAATAGGGGAGCTTGCCAAATGATTTTCTGCAAATCTCTGTGGTCAAGAAAATTCAGTTATTGTCTCTTCCACACATACTTTGTCACCATATATTTGATTAGGTGGAAACCTGAAAATAGAATAGAATCTTTAATACTAAATTCAACATAATGAGTTCCGATTTTTTATAATCATTAAGAAAAAAAAACTCTAAAAAGGCATCTCTTGTTATTTTTCATAAAGAATGTGGAGGAGGTTCTCATAAACAGCAACTCTTTAAAACGCAAATGTACGTCCACGTGCAGTCGGTTCAAAAGTGTTTTCACGCATGCTACTTCAGAATAAAAGAGGCACCGGCTCCTTGGTGAAGATCGTGAAGATTTGGACAAAATTTCTTCAGCCTGACGTCTTGCGTAAGCCGGTAGCACTCCGAATTAGGCCCCTTCCTTGATCTTTCAAGACTCTTTTTGTGTCCCCTCTCAACCCTCGTCCCTGTCACCATCCCTTTTTATTTCTTTTTATATATTTTATCTTTTTATGTCCCCCTCCATTCCATTGATGGGGTACCTGCTTCTCCCTCTTTCATGTACCTTCTCTCCTCTAGTCTGCCACTCTCTTTTCCCACTCTTGGCCTTCTTCCTGCAGGTTTTTTACCTTCTTTCCCTCAGCTTTACCTCTTGTCCATCCTCACGTATTGAAATTTATAAGATGCGGACACCTGGCTCTGGAAACCTGCCTGGGATGGAATAGGCACCGGGAAGCGATGCTGCGATTTCTGATGCGAGGACCAAATTTTTAAGGGCCGCCCCGCTGAGCAGATGGTCAGTTTTTGTTTCAGACAGATTTGTTTTCGTAGTGCTTAGCCCTGGGATGGTATGTTGATGGGATACGAGACCACGACGAACGAGGTAGAAATGATGCGTAGCTTTGGTGTTGCTGAAGATGGTGCACCATCACCGACAACCTGTTACCTGTTACGTTTGCCTGATACTCGAGTTACTTAAATCCGAATTTTCTGAATTTAGTTGGAGGATAGGGTGAACCAGAAAATGAAACATTCGCACAGCTGAATAAAGTTTTCTTATGAATTCATTTAATTATTTATTCCTTTTCACTAGAATTCATTGGAATTTTATATAAAAGGATCAATATTGATACTAATGTATTCTTCATCATGAATAAATTATCAACTGATTTTGTACTTCACTTTTTTATTAAATAAAGCACCCTATCGATTATTTTAATTACCACGTTAAAATGGTCGTGGGCTGCCAGACTACGATAATTAAAAAAATCTTATGCACTTAACGTTTATTATACTTGATTCAGCCTCACCGTGGGATAAATATATACTGAGAAAACTACTGGAATTGAAAGTGACACCTTCGTGACTTCTGCCATAATTATTCATTATGAGTATTAACACTGCCCTGACATTTGCAATTTTTCTCATTATTTATAAACAGTAACAAGTATGCAAAAACTAAAATCAGACGAAATCTCTATGGTAATTGAGAATCTAAGAATTGAGAGGTTGTTCTATAAATTTATAATTCCAGAAATTGATTAAACAATATAGGTATTATATATTAATACTTTATATTGAAAAATATTCTCAAATTATAAGAAAATAGAAATCTAAAAAAAGTAAAGGCAATAACTATGAGGCAAGAAAGCAGATTCTCAGAAACGTTTAAAAAATCCTACGAAAGAATTTACATTGAAGTTTTCGGTTACATTCTTTCATAATCTAATGCAATAGGTGTGAAGATAATGAATTCAGATCAGTTCGTAGAAGCGCAAATTTGCTAAGCAAACTGAATTTAGCCAAACAAAACACTTCGCTTCCGGAGTCAAGTAACTATACTTACTCGGTTACAAACAGGTGATGCATAAATTATTGATTCCGGCTTGAATAAATCCGGGAGAAAATTGAGCCCTCAATCGTTTTTGAGAATTTCTTCAATCGAGACGAAACCCTCGTATTATTCAAATTCAAATTATTTGTACGCTTCCAGGAAACATGAATTGCGATATTAAGATTAAAGAGTAGTAAAAGCGTGATCAATGAACTGAACGCAAATCCTATAGAATTTTAGACGGTTTTTATTCAAATTTGCCACATAGTTTTAAGAATTTATCTAATATTTCCACTCGGGTTTATATATCATCTTATAATCCAAAGATATCTAAAGAGGATCCAGGATTTGATGAAAACCACAAATGCAGTTATAGAGAAAATTCTAGAAAATTAAAGACGATTGTAGGGGATCAGAAAATTGTAGAGGACACATAATTTGAAGAAATCTAAAAAATATGCTTTAAAAAAAGGGACCTTTTTTAAATCGTAGACTTCCGGCGTAACCGGCATTTGGTCTGGAACTCTGGACTGGAGTAACGGTCTTATTCTCACTCGTTTCTGATGGTTGTAGTCAAGCTTACAGAGAACTGCGTGAAGCCAGCCTCACCGGAAGATTATCACGTGCTGTGAGAAAAACTCCGGGATTTTACTTCGTACAAACGGTACAGAGCACCGATTCAACTTACTTTACCGATCTCGAATCGTCGCTAAGTTTTTCTTCCACTACCAGAAAGACAAATAGAATAGTGGATCCAACGGATGAAGATACAACTGACTTTGAGCAATAGGTAAACAACGAGATAAACAATATTTAAATCAGATTTTAAAGAATTTCAGGAAGTTTTTAGGGATTGGAATGGATTTCATGAAATTTTGAATAGATTTTGATCCGCTGAATTAAAAAATCGTTATCTTTGAATTCAATACCCTTCAATTCCCTAAAAACCTCTTGAAATTCTTTAAAGTCCTTTTCGACTCTGTTAATATCTTTGGAAGTCTGTTCCAAGCTCTGGAAAAATTATGTTCGAACAGTGTCTGACAGCCCAAGAGGCTCAGGATGACACCAGAGTGTGTATTGATGAATACACCAGACTATGAAGATTCATTGATTGTAAAGAAATACTGGAATCAAGAATCGAGACAGTTTTAAATAAAGAGTGGAAAGTGTGTCCGGTTGAGACAGAAGTTTTATGCCACTGAGGATGGTTACGGGGCTTTGAGCATAGTGACTGATACTCAGATGCCCAGATACTGGATTCTGGATAAGGCAAGAGAGCAAGAGACGATCTTTGGAAGCACCTCGGGCGCTGGAAGCAGCAACGCAGGATAATTTGATGAAAAAAGTTGGAGAAGATCTGGTGGAAGATCTCAAGGAAGTGCGCACGCTTCAGCAAAACCCACGCCACGGTGGCCAGCGCAGCGTGGCCTAGCTGTTGATGGTCCGTGCTAGTGGAGACTGTATATAAGAGCAAGTAAGCCAGTCAGCGAATGACCAGTTCTTAAACTTTTTCCCTATTGGTTCGTCCCCACTTGACTTCATTCATTATATTCTTGTTTACAGGAAGTTCCTCCTTGCCTCCTCTGTCAGTGCCACTCCGTTAACGTCCTTTTTTTTAAAATTTTTTTCCTCCTTTACCCTCCCCTTGGTGCTTTCTTTCGACTTTTTCCCTCTTTTCTCGCTCCAAGTCCTCACCTCGGTCTGTCTTCTTTCGTCCTACTTTTATTCCCTTCTCATTTCCAATGATGACGGTAAAAGAAGATTGCTGGAAGACTCTTGTAATATAGCTGATGCAGTGACTTGGTCACTTGGTGCACCTCCAAATTCATTCGACGCAGATTTATGTATTTCCAGATTCATGAGCAAGTTCTTTTCAACAAGTCGGTTATACTTCTAAAAAATAGAAGAGATCTCAATTTATAAAAATTAAACAAGATTTTGTAAAGGGTCTTGGATCTAAGTTCTAACTACAAAATTCGTTCTAATTTTACTTTTTCCTAGAAATAGCTCCATTTACAGGAGTGCTCTTATCAATCGCTATCGGGGCCAGTGGTTATCCATCATTATTAAGGGCGTGACACAGATAATAAATGGTTATCACTTACTATAAGGGGCGTGGAAATGTATTTATACTAAGGCTAGGGTGTTGATTCCTATTAGGTGACGATGTCATCAACTATTGTTAGGATTCCTGCCCTATTGTCAGGGAATGTGACAAGTGGCCATCAATTGTTACTAGGATAGAAAACATGATTACAAATCCGTTACAAGATGACGAGATCATTGATCATTTTTAGGGGGCGTGGCTTTCTTTGCATTACTATGGGGGCGTACCTTATTGTCTTTTTTAGGGAAAGTGGTCACCAATAGGTTACTGAGGGGCGTTGATAATTGTTCTAGGGCATGTTCTATTCTCCATTTCTCCATTCTTACTTATCCATTACATATAGGCGCCAGACATTTTTGCATTTTTAAGTGAAGTCTTATTTTTTCTCGGTCTAGCTGTTAGGGCCTAGAGGCAGGTACCCCAACAGCAGATCGTCTTAAAAACTACGACTTAGTTCATTGTCTTCATCCTCGAAAAATGAATGGTTGCTTATCTGTCCGTCTTCTCAGACCCAACAGTCAGTCATTCATTAATATTAAGAGTCCAGGAAATCGTCTGCCATTCTTTTTCCTTGGTCACTTCCAGATTCTCTTAGTCTCTAGTCCTTCAGCTCATTCTTTCAGCTAGCTTTTATTTTAAATGTCTACGAAGCTACGAGGCTGTACCGAGCAATAAACAGAAAAAATCTTAACGAACCCCTAAATCAAACCTCTAAAAGAACACATAGCACCAGGTGTCCAATTACAGCTCAAGAGGACAGCAACAAATCAATCATGCCTCCAGTCAAAACTGACTGATGAATCGACTTGTAGGCACTGTATTGTGTTCTCTTCAGTGCTTTCGAAATCTCCATTCACCTTTTTGCCAATTTTCGGCCACTCGACTCTTGAGTGAAAGAATAAAAAGGTTTCGAGAAAGAATGTTTGAGGAATGCGTAGGAGTTGGTCATGGCTTAATCAGAAGATGCTGGAAACAGTATTCATTGAGTGGTGCACAGTAAGGTGTTGCGTGGAGGATCTGCCTATTGACGGCTGCCGGCTGTAAAGCCAAAACCATGGCTAGGGTCTTATTGACGATTCCGTGAAGAGTATCATTCTGCAACGTCAATATAAGACCTCAGGGTTTAGAGATGAAAGGCACAGGTTCAGCTTTGGCGCTTTGGACAGCCTTTCGAGACTCTGTAGGCTGTCGCAGCCTCAAGAATTGTGGCCCCTGTCACCGCTTGATTGTGCTTATTGTCGCCAGGACAATAGCACCGCAGGAGTTTGAAACTTACACCCTGAGTCTAACTCTAAATCCAAACCCTCGAGATTTCTCCTCGAGTATAATATATATGTATATACGACCCTGGCAGGGATTCATTACACGTAGGTCCGTAGAACATCAGGTTATCTCACACTACTCAGAAGACCAGGAAACGGACTCCCGCTGAACTTTTTCCTCTGAATTTCTGCAGCTTTTAACTTTAAGTCCATTGCTTGAGCTGTAAATCATTTTTAATTTCGCGCCAAAAGCGT
This sequence comes from Synergus japonicus, assembly GCA_900474275.1. Classification (NCBI taxonomy): domain Eukaryota; kingdom Metazoa; phylum Arthropoda; class Insecta; order Hymenoptera; family Cynipidae; genus Synergus; species Synergus japonicus. The sequence continues at coordinate 53,897 of UCOH01005788.1, forward strand.
AAAGCCTAATGAAGAAATACCAAAATTTGGAAATTCTTTTGGATTTCCTAGAAATCTCTATACATCTTAAAAAAAAATTCTTAGAATCCTTAAATCTGTTAAAATCACTAAAAGTCTTTTGAAGCCTCTTGAATCTTGAACTATTTTTCAATCTTCCCGACTACCCTAAAAATCAATGAATAAATAAACTACATTGAGGGACTTTTGATAAATAAAAGGGTTGGTCTTGAATCGAGTCACGTTTATTCTCGAGCGTGACGAGGAGGAGGAGAATGATAATTATCGAGCGAAGAAATCGTGACTTCTTGTTGATCCGAGAATAGAGGCTGACTCTCTGTATTCAAAATGAAGAGTAACCAGCCACGGAAAAGGTTTAACGAGCATTGAATTGCGACATCTTGAAACCGAGCTAATCAACCAGTCATTCTGAATGATTTTAATTTGGGTTTGGGCCCCCTGCTCAGCTGGATGATTACGGAATCTTCTGGGCACAGTAGTTGTCCGCAATAGTTTCTACTTCCTAATGATGTCATTATGCTTGGAGAGGTTTCTAGTTTTATTGGTGAATTGAATTGCTAATTTTACAAATCTGAATTTGAAGGAATTTAAAAATCTACAACTCGCTTTTAAATACTAGAATTTCACAAGGAGTAGAACAGTCATTTCCAAAATTGGAATATTATTCTGTGTTAAAATAGAGTTTAGATTAATTAAATCAATTTAAATTTCGCGCCAAAATTGTAAGGCGATAAATTTGAAATTCGAGCGCGAAATTTGAATAGCAATATTTTTTTTAATGTACATTTTTAATCTCTATTTTAATGTAAAGAAGAATAAATTGATTTTGAAATAATCTAAATGGCTTTATGTAAATTTTGAGAAAGTTATTTTTACGTTTTAAGTCTCCATTCATAAAAGTAAGGCTGATCCTAAAATAAATAGGGGCGATTTGGGAGAGTTTTTAAATGTCCTTTCTGCATTTTTTAAAGAGATAAAGCGTATTATCGCAGTTGTCATTTCCGGTCATTATTACGTATCTTGTCGGACCTTCTTTGAGCTGTGGTTCCTATTGTACGTAATCTTTAAGATTATTAGAAAGCTTAAGTTGCTCTCACCTCCCAATGGCTGAAAACAAGTTGAGGGCTGGCCAATCCGGAAGTCTGCGTCCGTAATTCCGTGGCAAGATCAAAGCTTTCCGATACAGGTAATGTAGCTAAAACTCTAAACTGGCCTCCAAATCCCAAAGCATTTTCAGCTGATATCACTTGTCCGTGTCTCTTCCCAAAAAATGCATATAACTTTCCTGTAACAGACAAAATTTGTTCACGATTAAAAAAATGTATTTCACCTCAAGGAAATTATTGTAGCAATATATTCTAGTGACTTCTTAGTGATATTTTAATGATTTTCTTAGAGCTAACAATTTCACGAAAGATGAAAGAGATTTTACAGCGTTTAATTTGGTAGAAAATCAAGTCTTTTTAATATAATGGTGAATGGAGGAAGTGAGTGGGGATTCTAAATATGAAAATAACGGTCCGAAGAGAATTGGTCTCGGAAATTACTATTATTGTAAGTTGTAAGGGGCCTCCACCTGTTTCGAAAGTCGTGGTTTTGATTATGGTCGATATTTAGGGTGGGATGTCGGTAGAGAGATTTTCTTCCCTTTTCTAAAGATTGTTTGAATTTCTGGAGGCTTGATTTAAAAGAAGATAGATGTTGAGGCATTTAGCTTTCGTTCAACATTTGGTTCATTCGGAACTAATCGCCACGGGTGCATCGTTACCCAGAAAGGATCTCCCTGTTAATGGGCATCTACAATCTACATCTATAGGACTTCCGGGACAGTAGGTGACGGGACAGACGAAGTTTCATTGAACATAATTCCAGTTTGAATTATCTCATTGAAACAAGATCATGCCTTTACGTTACCTTACATAACTGTATCAAATTTCCCAAGTTCCGGACTCCCTGGAACTGTTTATGAAACTCCAGCCATATGCGATCGTCATATAGAAAATCAGAATAGTAATTATAATATCCTTAGCATCAACGTGTTCATTAATTTCTTCAGAATACTCATCTGCATCAGCAGCAACTGAATGACTGACTCAGGAATCAATTTCTAAGAATTTTTATGTCACTTCCAGAGTACACGGAGTCAAATATTGTGTGTAGACTAACCAATAAGTGCTGATGATCAAAGAGGATCCACTTTAGGAAAGCATCTAGGATCTTATTACATTTCGTAAAAGCTTGAGCCTACGTGCTATAAGCTACATTTATAATGGGAACCAAATTCAAGTGTAATTTGATCTATTACATATAAGTGTTATTAATTCTAGTATCTAAATGACTATTTGTTTATAAAGTTTGAAATTCAATTTAGGGTGTTGACTATTTAATATTTAAACCTTTACTTCCGGTCATTGGTAGTTACAAGACATCCGAAATCTAATTGACTTTCCCGAGGAAAAGTTCTTCAAAGAAAAATTGAGCGAATGCCGCGATTTGACCGTGAACTTGTTCTTTTCCACGAAACCAGAACCGCACACCGCAAATCGTTTCGTTCGACCGGAACTAATCGCTCAGAGCAAATCTCGCGCCGATGGTATCGTGACTCTAATGGATGATGTGGATCTTTTCATCTGCAAGGGGATGGAGTAAAATAAACCCGTTTCAAAACTCCCCCCAATTATTTTACAGCTTTACTACATATCTACAAAGTACTTCTACATATTCACAGATTAAATATGGAATTGTGCACTTCTTGTTTGATCAAGGGATGTTTGTAGCCATCTCTAGCTACAGGTAGAATAGAATAAGGTAGAATAAGATCAACTCAAGATCTTTAGGGATCTGAGACCGATACTCGCTAGGAACATCCCGTCTCGAGCAACGCGTTCGTTCGGCTTGGTCGCAGCTTCGGGCTTCCGGTCGCGCCCTGCGGCACCTGCGTGCACCTGCCCCCTCCCCCCATTTATCTACCTAACATGGCCCCACTACCCCTTACAGGTCCAGGGATCCTCCCTCCTGAAGCACAGCCTCCTCCTCACCCTCTCCAACCTTATACGCCAATTTTAACAATCTTGCTTCTCTCCCGATACTTGCGAGTCCAACATAGGCTCTCAGGATGTACCCTCAACCACAAAAATGCAAAGAGCCAACAAACTTTTTTCATTTACTCTTTTTTAACGGATTTTATTATACAGTTAAAAAAATTTCGTTAGAATAATCAGAAAATTGTGTTAAATATGCCCTTTCTATAGATTTTAGTTAAAAGTTTTCGAACGCATTTAGTAATTTTCAAAAATGCACAGACAAATATGCACAGAGAAACCTATAAGATCAATTTTCGTTCATGGTATTACAATTTAAATGTCAGTCTACAATTCAATTATGCACCAAACTTGTATCCCACTCAAATTCGATGTAGTATAATAGTATATGTATCTACTTTTGTCCTGTAAACCAGTTTAAGATAAATTGTGAAAGTGAAATTTCAACAGGTGTATATTACACACACATGTTGTATAAATTGTATTTTGTCCAGGTGTACTATAATTCTAAACACTTTCAATGTACCATTAATTCTCAATATCAATTCAGACACAGGTGTTTGAAAGTAAGTTAAAGAATCAAATTGAGATATGAAAACCGTGTGATATAAATAAAATCTTTAATCAAAAAAGACATTAAGAAAATCTTAAAAATATTCATTATTTATTTCAGCGGAAATGCAATGAGTTAGCGACACAGTCAGAAATAACTGAGAATTCTGAATGTCGATGTGAATGAATCATATAAAAGTAATTGTACTTTTGATTGTATGTATAAAATTATATACATTAAAGTGAAAAAATGGTAATTCAATTTTTATAATTCTTGTCAGTTACCTTTTTAATTTCTTGGAAGCAATGAATAATTTTTCTGTGTTAATACTTCCAATTAAATTAAACATTAGAGATTACAGATATACCAATACGAGATATATAAAATCTTAATTATAACTTTATGTTAAAATCCTTGCAGATAGTATTTGTGGAAGACTTTAAAAACCGGTCTTTAAATTCTTGCTCGGTTTATTGACTTTTAAATGCATAAATACATTCGTTTTTATAGATTTTTTTTATAGTACACTATAAATCTTTACTGCAGTAAATATCAAATGTATTTATAACGGTATTGGATCCAGTATACTTTTTTGTTTGAAGTCGTTTACTTAGAAAATAATATAAGACTTTAAACTTTATTGTGGTTCAAGCCAACTTCAGAAAAGCGACAATATATCACTAACAAATTTTAATCAGAGTTACGAATTAAATTGTGCAACCGCGCAATTTAATTATAGAGCACCGTGCGAGAATTGGCGTGATAATTTCTGTATCCGTATTTGCATTTAATTAGCCCCTGTAGAAATTTTGCTGTGTTTTAAGAAATTAAAAAAAGGAATTTTAATTTCAAAGATTTCAATTCGTAAATCGCCCGGAATTATCATATAATTCCAATATGTATTACTAATTTTTCATAAGATTTAACTGTATCAATTAAAAAAAGGTGAAAAAGGTGAACAAATTCAAAATAGATTACAAAAGGTGAATAGATTTAAAAAAAATATTTTCTAAATTCAATCATGAGTTAAATTCAAAGTTGAAAATTCGAGTGGGCGATCGCGGAATCTTGCCTTTGCCATTTTTTTCTTTTCTTTTTTTTGCAAACCACTCTGTTCGTGAATAATTTCTCTCGTTCGTACTTCAAGATAATAGTACAGCAGATACAGTAGGTGTTGCTTTCTTCCGCGTAATATCAACATGACGATGTTAAAAATTCGAAAGGAGAGAATAATAAAGAGACTTTTAATGATTTCAGATCGAGCACTCGAGCAGAAACGGTCATAAGTAACATATGTATAGACACACGTAACGTAATGCACACATACACATACATATGCGCAATCGTACATTTGCACAAAAAATATGTATTTATGCGTGTGTGTGTGTGTGTGCTTCTAATAAGCAATAACCAGAGGTGAGTGAGGTGAACCAGTACAGCATGGTTGGGAGAAAGAAAAGAGTACAGCGTGGTGGGGAGAGTGATAGAAAAGAAGCCAAGCGGTGGGGGGAGTGAATGGACCACAACCTCCATCAATGAAACAGCGGTTCTCAACCAACGCGCGTCATACCGTTGGTATGCCAAATGACTCTTCGAGACTATCAAGCGACTCTTTTTGCGGTGTTCGTCGATTCCGAAACCTAAATCTTAAACAAGGAACGGATACCCGATGAAAATCGTCGACGAGTGCCAACGAGTTTTTGCGACGCGATCGATTTGCGCAAGGCGCAAAAAACTAATGCCTCGTGGCGATATTTTTGCTTTTCTCTCTGCAGATGCAAGAGATGAAATTAGATGCGTCCACCGACACGTGTTTCACCGACCTTGAATCAATCGCTATTTTATGATGTAGATTCTCAGTAAAATAACTATGCTAACTCATTTAATTATATCAGCTCAATTGATATCGAATTATTTATACAGTTATTAGGTCCAAGTTTAATAATTGCACATTATTAGATTTAGAATATGTTGTTTGGTTTACTATAATACAATGTATGTATTACCGATAAAAACATATTGCCTCGTTTCCTCTTTGCGCAAATATCAGATAACATTTTTTGTCAATTATTTCCACGGAAAGCACTATATGTATGTATAACTTTAACCAACTGAATCCACAATTTTTAATTATAGCAAAGCTTGCATCGCAGCTCATAAAAGTTGATAATTATTTGAGTTTAATTTAAATTTCCAGTAGAATAATTTGTTTGAGTTGGAAAGTTTGTAAACTAAAGTTAGTGAAATATTTCTTGCAAAAAGAATTTCTTTAGTGGTAGAAAAAAATGGTTCCGGAGTGTGAGGAATTCCATCTGAAATTTAGATCTCTATCTTTTCGCCTTTACTTGAAGAATAAACTCTATTTAGGTTCGAGTCTAATTCATTTTTCCCTGAGCGGCGGGCTCATAATTTAAGGTTGTTCCTAATTTGAGAGGCTGGATACCTCTTGACTTTAGAAATATTTTGAACCATGAAATGGCATAAAAGAAGAGGAATTCAAGTATGTTTCGCCCATTTTCAGGTACTGTTAGTGATCCTTGAAAGAAAATTCTGAAAACTGCAGGTTATCGAGAATCTTTGAAGTCATCCGACGCGATACGCGCCTCATAAAGTAGTGGCAATAATTAACGTTTCAGATGCCTGCTTGGCTCTCCTGTTAAACACCAGAGGCAAAACCTACAACTTACAACGATTATTATTTCTCGGAAATGAAACATTAACGAACTCGGCGTTTTCTATGTTAAAAATTCCTGCGAGAAAAATCAGAAACTATTCATTTTTATCTTAGAAACGACTTCTTTCATTTGAAATTTAAATCAGGAAATTCTTTATCCGATTTTCAAAGATTACTCTTTACCAGTCTTTCGACCTTGGAATGGGCCATTGCTGCGCCAAGCTTCGATAGAAGCTTGGCAAATTTGTAATGCCAATGTATTGTACCAATACTGGATTACTGCACATTTCTTGATTATAGTCATAATGAAAGATTCATTAAAAAGATTAATGACACACTATCCACTGAAATTATTGATAATAATTGATTACGTACGAGTCTGATTACGTGATATATCTCAGAGTTTCTGCACTACCGTTATTGTTTCTGAAATCAAATCTCTATTAAAAAAAAAAACCCCATATTATTTCTCGTAGTGTTCATATCTCCTGTCGTTGTTTACTGCTAAACTTCTCAAGCATCATTAGGCAAAACTATAACTATAATTTATAGACACCTTCTGCAGTGATAGGCGAGGCAATCAAGGAGTTCTCAAAGCAGTTAAATCTCATAAGAATGAAAGTGTATGGGTATTGGGATAAAGTATATGTACCGCATATGAACCGCGAATATGCAATCAATTGGCTAGATCGAAGGAGACTCTCAACTAGTAGAAAACTCCATCGACCACCCACACAAGCTCGTCGAAGCGCAAAACGGGTTCACGAGATTCAGGCATATAGAAACGCCCACGCATCGATTCCTATACGTGGGCACTTCTATGTGTGCCATTGCGTTCGCTCTTCAAAACACGTCGCGACGGCAGCACCTACGGGGCAAGAATGGTGCAAGTCGGATTTGCACAACGTCCTCAAAGTTCTCTTCTGCCTTCAATCTTGAGTTTCGCAGTTTCAGAGTTTTCCAGCTCCTTTTACTCATTTACTTCAAAGAAAATGAAAAAGAGTTTACTCATGTATATATATATATATATATATATAGATACTACTGCATATTTTCATACTTCAGTCATCATTGCAGTACCTATTGTCATTAAAAAATGTAAATAGGTGCACTTTTTAAATAAAAATTGTTGAGAAGGTGACAAAAACTGGACCTCCAATGCAAGACACTAAAATTTAAATTCAGGATTATAATTGAGAGAGTTATTATTGTTATTATTATTATTATTATTATTATTAACATATCCTTATAAATTGTCCCGAATCCTTTTTTGATTTGCTTGACTCGGTCTTACAAGGTTGACTATAATGTAATTCCGCAAGATCTTGGGAGATCTTATAAATCTCGGGTGAAATAAGTTTGTTTTTTGAGGGAAAAGAAGCAAGATTCTTGTATTCAAGACTGTGTTATTGTATATAGAGAAATCAGGGAAATTACATTTTAGGGTGACCATATTTGACCTGTTCCATGATCTGTGAAAGCGAGGCGTGCTTAAGTTCTGATTTCCCTTTCTGATATACGAGAAAGCCGCAATACTTTCTTGTGCTCGGTTTTCCTTTCAAATTAATGAAAAGCTATAATTAGGATTATTGATAGTGTCAGAATTCTTTAAAGGATTATATTCTCGTTATAGATCTGTATATCAACGTGATTCAAACAAGTTTGCAATACTGTAAATTACAAGTATATATAGGAAATCCTGGGGTGTTATTTTCATTCGAAGTTGGTATCAAACTATTGCCAAGATATGAAAGCTAGTTATCATTGTTTGCAATAATTTTATGCCGGCAACATCGAACCAAAAGAATAGATATCTTATGATATTTGGTGTTATCATATCAGTGAATTTTTATCAGCGAAATTACGCAGATTCATTAGTGTATATACACTAATTGAATCAGTGGTATACTTATAGCTGAAAATCAGTGAAATTCCGCTGAATCAGATAGAAGAGTGCATATTATCAATGTTCATTCGGTTATCAATAATTTCAATTCATTAGGGATTGGATATTAATTAGCTATAATTACAGACTGGATGACATGCAAAAGAAGCGCTGATAAGAATAACATTTGTGTGTTAATTTCCAATTTAAAAATAAAACTGAGGGTACGAAATGCGAATACTTAAATACGATTATTTTGTAATCGTAAACAATGTCAGAAAATATTCTCAGATGATAGAAAGAAGTATTTCTTCGTGAATCTACAGATGCAGGCATAAATAAATATATAGCATTAAGGAATGATGCAGATAAATGATGTTAAGATTAAGAAATGATGCAAATATATGATGTGAGATTAATAAATAGATATAAATAACTTCAACATCTGCGATTTCACAATATCTGTTCTCCAGTTAAGTTCATCATCTTTGTTGTTGGATCAATAACTGAGATTAGAAATGTAAAAGTTATGAAAGAATAAGATTTATTATAGGACTAACTCTAAACATAAAGCAATAGGTGAATAGGTGAACTTCAATCAAATCAATCTTTAGATTCTAGTTCCAGGGAAAATGTTTTGCGTACAATGTATGCTGGTATATGCTGGAGTATCATGCTGGTTCAAGAAGAATGTAAAGTCTGAGTTCGAAGTAACGGATATGTTCCCGTTTACCAGGACGCTCTCGATTTCTCGAATTGCATGTCGCATATACATTCGCCAATTACAAATGCACTGACCTCCGAATCTTAAGTATTATTGTCCGTCCGTATTGTAAAAAATATTTGGCATTGAGATTTATAGTCAAGGTAAGCTAACTGACAATGAGTCTAAAATAAGAGCTGGGATTTAAAAATAATTATCCATTCGAATTCTAATTGGCACTTTGTCCAAATTCCAATATTTATTATCTTTTTGTTGAGAACCTCTACAACTCTTCTAAATGTTTATAAAACCCTTGAAATCCCTGTAAGTCTTTTAAACTCCCTCAAAATCCATCCCACAACATTTAACATCTTGAAATCTCTCAAAATTTTAGGAAATCTTTTTAAATTTTTGGAAGGACCAAAATTGCCCTTGTCCAGTAAATTAGAGTTAAGTGGAATTTTTTTCAGAACCTACGTAACCTGCATGTACATCATGTATATATCCACACATGAAGACTTATATGACCGTTTACGTCGTTAAGTTCAGTGCACGCAGGCACGCACTGACTTCCTTGATGCTATTCTCGATCAGGTGCATCGGTTCGCGAGCTTCTCCTTCTCGCTTTATTCACTTTATAGTTTTAGCCTTCATGTTCTCCTCAAGTTTATTTTCTTCTTAGTTTACTCGCCTTCTTCTCCTTTCTTCTCTTCTCGGGTTGTCTATTCTCTACTCCTCACTTCTTGCGAAGCACGTGTTTGCAACCTGTTGAACGTACAACACGTTTGGACTCGTAAATCAACGCTCATACTCAACAATATATGAGTGAGTATAACTAGGAGACTCCCTTTGATCGTGATCGTCCTACGATATCCAATTTCCCCACCCTCCTTCTCATTTGTATTGTCTTCGCAGCCCCTTCTGCTCCTCCAGCCTCTTCCAGCCACGTTCCAGCTTCATTGGCATTCTACTCAGTCGAGTGAAGCACACTTCACTATTCGCGATCAAAACAATCGCAAGTTCAAGATTTGCCCATAGTCGAGGGACCATTCACTCGAAAATCGACTGTACGTGATTCTACTGATTCCCGACATGTTTATGAAAATTTTTGACGAGCCATTGATTCCGAATCGATTATAAGTATGGAAAATCAAGGATTCCTTCAGTAAATGGCCCTTTGCTCATAAAAATGGAGAGAAGGAGGAGAAAAAGAGGGTGAATGAGAAGAAAAGTGCAAAAGAGTGCTTTACGTCTATCTCCATCTTCTTTTTCCTCATCTCCCTCTTTCATCTCAATTCATTCGAGGAACATTCGCGATCAATCTTCCTTTCGCGAATTTCAAGTTTTCCCATTGAAGATAATACAAATGACAGTAGAATTACGACAACCTCGAAAAAAGAAGAAAATATATTGAGGAGAGATGAAGAGAGGAGAATAAGGGAAGATGCTGCAGCAAAGAGAAAATGAAAGAAAAAGAAGGAGGAAGAGGAGTGGGATTGGACGATTGGAGGAAGCAGTTCGAGGGATGAGGAACATGAGGGAAAGAAAGAGACGGTAGGAAAGGAAAAGGTGGGGGCACCCATTCATGCTTTGCCTCTAGCCTAAGAGTCCAGTTCACAGCGGCATACCTTCGTGTACCCCGTGGGCGCCATTCTACGGGCGGCAGGCACTCACCTACTATACTCCAGCCACGAGTCATCCGAGTCATTCGAGTCATTTGAGTCGGGCGAGTCGAGTGAACAAGGCGGCTGTCCTCTAAGTGAAAGACGCAGAGAACGTGATCACAAGTCCGCAGTTACCTTTGGCACGCCTTCTTCAAGGTATCGAACCTTCACCACGAGGACCAACCGGCAAACCCTTCTCCAAACACTTCTCAAAAAACAAACTCAAGTTTTACCTGCAATCCGAGTTACAACCTTGCAGCATCCGCTTAAACTTTCAACATCCTCTTAAACTTGTAACATCCTCTTAAACTTGTAATATCCACTTAAACTTGCAACATCACTGAAGATTCAAACTTGGAACTCGATGAATATGGACTTCAAGTGATACAAGATTCAGACGAATGTTTGTGTTGGGTGATTCGGGCGACTATAAACTGTGATTAACTTATCAATCCTGCGGGTGATTGTTCTCTTTTCGTGAGGCGGGAAAACGTTGTAAAGGTTTAGGAAATTGAAGAAGAGGGTCAAGGGTGAGGGATCAAGGACACTCAAAACAAGCACCATGAAAGGATTCGTGGTTTTCTTTATTCTGGTGGCTACCAGCCTTCCCAAGAGCGAGTGCAAGAACCTGGGTCTTCCGCGGATACATACTGATGCGGATCAGTCTGAAGATGTGAACAAGTATTATACTCTCGATGAGAAGAAACAAGTTGAAGATGTTAAAAAGTTTCAGGACGTGTCAATTGAGATTGATCTCCTCGACAGCGCACATCCAAGACACGAGGACCAAGGGAGGGAAGAGTACAAACCGCAGCCTAATCCATTAGTCATTTATCAAATTGGGGTAAGTTTACATAGATAATCCTGATTTAATCATTTAAAACACGTCTGCGATTCTTGTGTTATAGAGATATATGCCTTTCACTATGAGCTTAGATTGAATCCTGAAGTTTACCTTCTCGAAGGATCAAGGCGAAATGATTCATGTGCGATAGTGCATACATAAGTTTGCCACTTATATTAGTAAGATGGCCTTGGCCAAATAAACTCGCTATCTGTGCAAACCGACAACTGTTGGTTTTTATCATGCTTCTATAATCCAACCACTCTTGGACTCGGAGATTTCATTCAAAGTACATTCATTCAGCGGTAGGACTTTGGCATTGTCGTTTACCTATTTCCGTTGGATGGTATATCTCGCGATTGAACATTGTTATATAATTTAGGTCCGGAAGTCCCTTCAGGTAGATAATCACTATGTCTCACATTTAGTTTGCTGAGGTTTTGCGCCCAATATGATAAGTACCTTTTCAAATTTGAATAATGGTTTCTCTCAAACTCGTTTTTCCTTTTACTTTCTCATCGTCAATATCCATAATGCTCGGAGTAGGCTTACCTCAATGCACATACCAAATGCGTGTGGTAATGAGAAAGCATTAAACGTTTTCGCAATTACAAAGAGTTACGATCTGCAGATTAGTTGTTTATCACTGAATCTCGGAGTTCCAACAGTCAGCTCAGTGAATTTGCGTCCAATCACAGTATTTTTTGCATTGAGAAATATTTTTGTAGGTGTACATGCTTGTAATTGTTATGTTGCCTCATCACGCATGTATTGTAATTTCACATGAAAATATGTATTTCAACTCAGTTTTTTATCATTCTAATTTCAATATGGATTGAAGAGTCCACTTTCATGTAATCTGGGCTCTTTTACCTCCTTGGGCTGTTATTAAAATGCGTGCCGAAACTCAAGAAGGAACTGTTATTCGATCAGCAGCACCTGTATTTTATCATCGGCAGGTTCCATAATAAAGCATGTGGGAAAAAGTTGCGAAGCACAAGTTTTTAAAAGAGGAGATGTTTTTAGAAAACTGGAACAAAGTTTATTTTCAAGTTAATTTAAGTGGGAACTTGTGCACTTGCCGTCTTAGGGACTGAAGCAGGAGAGTAAAAACAGCCTGAAGGTATGAGTGGCGCCCACTCGAGGTTCAAACCTGTTGCCTATGTTGTCAGTGCGGCAAGTCGAGTCGCTTCATTCATAACGAGTCGCTGATCGACTTCCAGATCCTTTTTATTTTTACACGCCTTTCAAAGAATGTCGTCGTCTCTGCACGTCGCACCGGAAAACTGTTTTTACGCCAATTGACGTCCTGCCGTTCGACGACAATTCGCCGTCTAGCACGCGCACAGTAGCCACAATAAAAATAATATAGCAGCCGAGAGTTCGTCCCTGATGCGAATCCGAGAGAAGACCGGCATCTTGCTTAATCTCGCTGTCTGCCTTTTTCCTTCTGTCGCGATGATAATTATCCTCTTGAAAATAGTTGTCGTTTCCAGTTCAAGTAAGCTTGAGAAAGATTGATTGGGAATTGAATTTCTTCAGTGCACAATGTTTTGTCAGGCATGGGATATAATAAGAGTGCGGAAATTATAACAAAGTTTTATGAAGGAAATTGCGTCATATGTATGCATCCTCTGAAAAACAAAGTTTCTTTCTAATCTGACATGAGAGTCAATGATTAATTTCTTAGATTGGTTCCCGACACAATTTCATCAATCGAACACCATCTAGACCATACTTCTAACATCAATTTCCGCACCATGTATAAGCAATTTATTCTTTACAAGTCTAAAGAGCAAAGTTCTTTCTAATCTGACAATGACCCCCCCGAATCAATAATAACTTCGCAGACTTGTTGCAGTTTTATTTCTACCCTATATCTAACAACGATTTTCTCAACATATGTATGCAAGCATCTGCCTCTTCCGAATCAGTACTACAATTTCACAGATTGGTCCTCCGCGTCTCATGAAGCAAATGCCCTCCGAGTCATAACCAGACCGTGTAAGAAAATGCGATAAGATAGCCATGAATAGCTGGAAAGTGGCCATTATACACAACAAGTACTTATTAATAAGTCTTGAGGGCAATCTTTCTTGCGTTATCTGTATAAATAAAGGGGAATAGAAATTGGGAGTGTGTCTGACGGCTTCATAACAAAAGCTCATCAGTCATAGGATTTAGGCTTGACTGGCAGCTTCTGGTGTGCACCGGTCTTTCGCTGCTCGTATACAGTATTGGGGGCGTGAGAAGATGCAGGTAAAGGAAGGTGTCGAGGGGGTGGTTTAGGTGGTTGAGAACGTTAGATGTAAGCAATCTCCTCAGTTCTCGGTCATCTGCGGGGTGCACGCCGAGTGCCAGGTGTCATGTTCGTTGCGGTCGTGGGAGAAGCGAGAGACGCGTGAGAACTTCCGGATCGTTTCGTTGGGTCCTTCCGGTACCCTATTATTCCATTTTATTTTACTGCCACCGTTTCCATTTCTGGTTCCCTGCACTGGAGCAGCATCCTCCTTTTACGTTGGGCGCCAGGTGCACCTGTTCTAGATTTCCTTCCCTTTCCTTTCTTTCCTTCTTTTTTTCATTCTTTTTCTAGTTTTTTTTACTTCCTTTCCCCACGTGGGTATAAGGAGTATCATAATCTCAGTTCTTACAATTGGTGAGGATTGTCACTATTTTCTTGATCGTCCACTCTCCCCAGCAGCTTCCCTTCCTATTCCTCTTTGCAGCGAAATAATTCCTTCTTCCTTGGTTCATTCATTCATTCTGTTTCATTCATATGTACTTGATATACATTCATACTTTCGTCATCACGATGGTCCATATGTCCATTTGTTTGTTAGTTCCAACATTTCTCCATTCACTTAGCCATTCATTCGCACTCGCATTCGTAAAAGTCATTCACGTAGAGAAACTAGGTCAGCGCGTGGCGTGTAACATAAAGGAAACAAATTAAAGAAGCCAATATGGGCTTACTTACTTAACCATTACATGATCCCACAATTTTATTCCTGGCTTGATCCTTTTTTGTGAGATGATTGAAAACTGTAACTTGCGCGTTGAATTAAAGATCTATCAGGGCCAAAATAGCCATTAAGGCCACTCTGGATTTCTACTTCTTGAAAATATATGCTGATGATTCTGTAATTTCTAGAAATGGTTCTAGTTAAATGTTATCTAACACATTCTATCAAACATCTGCCGTTCACTTTTACGATCATAATTATAACCGAATCATTTATATAAATATGCAAATTGATTCTGTTTTTTTAGCATTATATTATTTTATTATTTAATGATCCCATAAAATAATTCTCATCTCGAATTAATATTTTCAAAAAATCTACGTTGTATTCATTCTGATCTTTATTTATCATCTCTATGTTGATCGAAACCACGTGCGTCAGATCTTCGTGACCAGCAACAAAGAAAAAAAACAGAAACAACTTTGTGACACATAATCTTACACTACGCCGTTGAAAAGTTTAAAATTTATTTTAACTTGACGCCAAACTATCTGTTATTAATTTTATTATCCAAAAAAGCGTTATTGAGAGTTAACATTTTTGAATTTTTTTGTTTCTGTTTTCGTTTTTGTTTTTTTCCGTTGAAAATCCCAAAGTTCCTAATTGTCATCAGGTTTTTCGGTAGGGGAGAAAGAGGAAGAGAGCTACTGGTTTTGAACAGACCTTTCTTAAACAAAAAAAAAAGAAAGAAAAAAATGAAGAGAGGGAGAGACGGGAAATAAGCGATCGGAAAGGAACCGATTAGTCTCGTTAAAATGATTGCGCTCTCTCTTTCGAGAAACGAGAGAAATAACGAAGAAGCAAAAAGACCCTGGGGAAGAGGGAGACGGACGTCGCAAAAAGTCGAATGCTTAGTGGTAGAACGGCGGAAGACCATTTCCTCGAACGTTTCTTCACCGTCCACGCTACCGCGCCACGACTTGCACGTTACCTTCTTTACGTGTAAATACTAACTACGTGACTCTGGTAGATAGAAAATTATCCACGAAAGACAAAAAAAATCCACAATCACGTGCGACGAGGCTCTGAAAAATACGTCTCGGACATCCTGCTCTCAATTTCATACAGAAAACATTCCTAAGTCTTAAGATTATTTTTGCTATTCCATTTCAAGTAGAATTTTAAATTTGCAATATGTTGTATCCGTAGAAATAATACAATTCCTCGAATTCGTACAACTACACGTTATTTAAATGATTTTCATCTCATTTATTGAAAAAATTATCAAATGAACCAATTAAAAGGCGAGTAGGATGATTTGATAAAGAAGGGTTTTATTACATTTGGACTTAACAGTCAAGCACACAGGACGTACGTGATTGCCTCATTAGCTGGATTGACAACCTCTGAATGGAGCTGTTACGAGACAGTCTGTGTCTTTTGCGTGGAGGGTCTTCACTCGAATCCACCCGACAAAAGTTGCAAAACATTTCTTCGCCCATCTGATCCTCTCAACAATTTCAATTCAATTTTATTATTATCGATGCACTAAAGTGTCTTGTTTACTTTCATAGTTAATTTTATCTTTAACTCAAATTGATTCCTCATTTTAATTTAACGAAATAAAGAAAGTACATTTTAAGAGAATTTGGATAGTTAGGATAGTTATTCGCAAATTTTAGGGTAGATCGATCTTCAACTTAATACAACAATAATAGTCTCTGAAGACTTAATCTCTCTCGAGCTGCAACAATTAGTTAAATCTTTTTGTGCCCGTTGATGGTTGATGCTAATACCTTATAAAGATATAAAGGCTAATAGTGGATGATTGCTGAGGGTGGGCACTGCAGAAGGAAATGCAAAGCACTCAAAAGCTAATCTGTCTCTTGACATTTATTGAATTTATTCGAGGGATGGTGTCGTGCTGTTCACGGTGAGAGAGCAAGACGAAAGGAGGAAACGAGTCTCTCTTCTTAATGTGCACGACCGTTCCCTCACAGCGAGTATTCACAATTTTCTTGAATGGAAGCACGTGGCGGGCACGTTCGACGTAAACGTAGACCTTTCCCAGAGATTACAGATACTATCTTCTACTCGTGAAAAATCCCGACCATAGAAACATTTTTATCGAGATTTTTAAATTATTATATATTTATTTAGCAATGCGCGCATGTCGAAATAGACAAATTTACACACATATAAGAAAAAAGAAAGTTTTAGTTTGAAGAAAAGCTGAGGAATGCAATTTTTTAGTCAATTTTTCCCAGTGAATTGCAATACATATATGACTGAAAGTACAACATGTTGACTGAGAGTAGAGGAAGTTTGCGTTTGACAAGTAAATATTCTCTTCCCTGGGGTCCTAAGTTTATTTATCATTGTTGAATCGCCCAATTTCTGCCAAGCACACTTCCGTAAGCTGGTTACAGGTAAAAAGGTATTCGGAAGGATCAACGCGGCAAAAGGATGTTTTGATTCGTAGGCCAAGACCACGTGGTTGTGGGGCTATTGTCAACAACCGAGTGGGGGCTTCCGGCTCATTCTTCGAGCGACTTCCGCTATTTCTTAAAGAAGCCTATTCAGCCATTATTTCACTACCGTCAGAGACTAATTCGCATCCATGGGTCTTTCTTTTATATCCGGGAAAAATGTATACGCAAGGGAAAATCCGAGGTAAAATCTCTCACACTTTTCTAGCCTGTGAAGGATAATTTAGGTTTAACGACTGTATAACTTCCCTGCTATATCACAACAACAGCATTTCTTACCGATCACTTCCGGTTCTGCTGACGCTTTTCTCTGATTTGACAATAAGAAATCTAATGGTTATATTAGAGTTTAAAGATTTTAAGACCTTTCAACTGATTTTAAGGAATTTCAAGGTATTTGAAAAGATTTCAAGTAATTTTGAGAAATTACCAGGGATTTTACGAGTTGGCATTTTGTTTAGGGATTTAAAACGAATTCAAAAGATTTAATTTTCAATTGAATTAGAAAGTTTCAACTGTCAAATTATCATATAATTCCAGATTTAATAATTTTCTGTAAGATTTAAATGTATCGATTATGGAAAAAAGGAAGGATAAGATTTAGTTTATCCCTGAGATAAAGTTGAACGAAAGTTGTTATAAAATGTTTAATTTAAGTATAAATCGTGGGGTTTTGCGGATCCCACGTGCTGTTGTAACTAACGTACATAGTACAACGTATTCTCCACCTACTTGCGGGTCATTTATCCTTGGAGGCGGAATCCATTCACCTGTTGCAGGATGGGTGATTGCACGCGCCCATATTCAGCTTTAGTTATTAAACTTAGATTGCGAACCACTGAGAAAATGTTGCTCAATTGGGAACGAACAGCAATCATAGAAAAATCATTTTTAAACAAATTCAAATCAGAGATTCTTCAAATGGAGAAGAGTTGAAAATCTATACTCTTTCTAAACTGATTAATAAGCTTAAACTTTAATGCTTTGAAATAAGAGGGGAAAAAATACCTCTTTACAAATATGTAATTGTATAAAAGTAATGAATTGTTGACACGTTTTCTCCAAGCGATCGAAAGTCACGAAACCTGGGTTTGGTGATTTCTTGGAAAGAAAAGTGCATGCCTTTGGTACTCGTATAAGACCGGATTCGCAATTCGCGATACGGTCTGTCAGAAAGAAGAGATAAAACGTTTGTGGGTGTTGGGTCCACCTTGGATTTTGCTTAAAGTCGAATAATGGAATTCTCGCAATACAAACTCCGCCACTCTTTCCAGCATTCTTTATCGAAATTTCGAGAGTGGGAAGAAAAAAATTCCTTCTTCTGTTTGCGGTGGAAGGAAAGTTGCTTGATTCGTTCATTTGTGGCAAGTACTGCTCGGTTAAAAGAGTTTTATGCAGCCGACTCGACTTTAATTGCAGCTTAATGTAGTCATTCGACAAAACGAATTTAGCGTTAAATAATAATTATGTCCTACCTAATTATCAGCACGTATTTTCACTTCAATGTATATGTACCTACTGTCTTTTTCGCAAGGCATAAACGTCCCAGCAATGTCGGTATTAAACGTCACCGTAACTTCTTATTCAGATAATATATTTACACCCTCGCCCAGAATAAAATATGCATTTTGTATGCTTCGTGAGCATCATAAAAAAAAGTGCGTAGAATGGAATAACATCAAGTAACCTGCAAATCAGCATTGCTCTTTAAAATTATAGTTTTGGGCGTTTCCTCGTGAATGAACTTTGTGAAGTAAAAAGTTTCTGAGAGAGTTACGTGTGCACCCTATCAGGGCCATAAAGTATCTTCTTAATACAACACACGTGTACAAACAAACGAAACCGTGTTCAGCTACTGGGTTTACGTATAGAGACGACCCAGCATTGTATCCGAGATACAGGTAGACCCGCACGTCTTTTCTAAAATCATGTTACGCCTACGATCCCATTCATTTCCTCAATCATTTCCATTAGCACCAGGTGCCTGCGCTTTTCACACATTTTTCCAAAGCCTACCTTTCGCTAAGAATGATCAATGGGCTTCAGGAAGAATATCAATTGATCTTACAAAAGCCTATCCATGACATCTTCAAATTCTTTCCAAATTATGAAAAAATGTTGCCCTATTTTTAAAGCAAGGACTATGAGGGTTGGTATATAAGAAGAATTTCGAATATAAGGAAAAAGCATTGAATCAGTAAATATTTTCTGAGAAGGAAATATCTCTTGAAGTAGATATTTCTTTGACTCTAAAAGACATTTTCTGAGTGTATAACCGCTTTCTTCTGGGTAGTCGTTAAGACTTTAACGTCCTTGGAAGGACATTGAGGAATAAGATTTCGAAATAAGAACGAAGCTGTAAACCGGAGAATGTCTCTTGTTGGATCCGAAGATGCCATTAAAGACGAATGTACAGTCCGTAAAGTTTAATCTCGTAGACAGTTGCGATAAAGGTTTTCAAAATATAAGGTGAGAATAAACGCCAAGTGCCGGACGCAGCTTGGACTTGGCTGCACATGCACGCGCATAAATCTCAGCTCTTGAGTGCATGTCTTTGGACGAGATTGTACGCACATATTGCATCCGTGTCTATTGACCTTTTAACGTCCACCCATAACGCAAGATAACTCTTGGCAATTGAAATGCACTGAAAAATCTTCAGAGCTTAAAGAAAAACAGGTCGTGTTGACTCTTGACTGCTGATCGATCTTTCGCTAGAAAATTAATGTAAATGTATTCCTTGGAAAGTTTACAGGAAGCGGGACCAGTCTCGCAGTAGATTCAGTGACCGATAAAAAGATTTTATTCTTACGTTCTCTGAAAAATTTCGTCTCTCAGATAACATGGATTTTTATGAGCTCATCGTCATTCCGCTCTCTCGAGTTAATTAAGAAACATCTATTTTGATTTGAAGAGACATATTCAGCTTATCCAAATTTTGCATTATAAATAGAATACACATGAAATCTTCTCAAATCACTTGCAAATCACACCAGTACCTATTGTCATTTAAAAAAAAGTGAATAGATTTTAAATGGATTGTAATATTTTTAAATCCCTTATCATCGTTTTAAAAATCGTTGAACTTTTAAATGTTGAGACATTTCAAAATCTTTAAGGATTAGTTGCGATATCCCTGTCAAAATTTTTTGAAATCTCCTAAACACTAGAAATCTTCAAATATTCTCGCTCAAAATTGGAACCAACTGAGACGAAGATCGTGTATCAAGTTATTCCAGAAACCTTCATAAGAATTAACCTTTGACGACTAGTTTGCCACCAGACTAATGGAAGTTCAAGAAGATGATACAATATCCAATTCGAATTGAAAGCATGTGACTTGTTGACAAGTTGGACCTTATTCAGTGATTCTTCAAGTGTCGTAAATCGTTTGTGCAACTGTGTTTCTCGGCCGACACCAAGAGCAATTAAGTAGGCTGATGATCATCAGCAATGCGATATTCATTCTGCATTCGCGTATGAATGAAGCCGGTTTGTAGGCGCCATGAAAGAGGTTGCACAACCGGCTGATTTAAAATGCAAGATCGATCGATGGATTCGAGAACGGCAGCACAAATATGTTATATAAATACACATATAAATATATCGTTGTGTTGGACAAACTTGAGCGGATGGCAAGATGAAGTAAAGGGGGAGACCAAGAGTGGTCCAGTAAGGTGTTTTTGCTAGCGTGCTACCCAAGCCCTCAGCTTCCGGTCCAGTAACCACCTTCACGCACCATATAAATGTACACAAGTCCCTCCATCTATCCAATAGCTATTTTATCAACCAAAATCGCAATGCCTTTGGCAATAATTTTCGATCTCTATATATATTTATGAATCAGCAAAACGAAATGTAAACAGAGGTTCAATAAAGTTGATTGAAAGTTTTTGTAGCATGCCTTCAGCAAAACAAGATTAATGATTCGCTTTTTTTGTTTCAGACGGGGGAAGAGGATCTGCCAGAATGTGCCTCGAAAAATCAGATCTGCAGTAAAATCGATTTGTATGGGGCACCATGGGTTGAAAGGCTTTGCCGTTGTCCAGGTGGTCGTGCATGTCCGAGCACTCCCAATCCCAATGATGGCCATACCGTTGAAGACAGATCAAAACAGTACAAATTTTGCGAAGCTGTTATGAGAATACCTTACTGCCATTACTTTAAGTGAGTAGATTTATTTTTCACTTTCCTCATTTTTCTTATTTTACCCTGCTTCGAAAACACAAACAGAAAACACTCGAATAAAGTAGGCCAGTGAGTTAATCGGATTATCATATTGATAGTTGAGTGGTTATTGCATAAAACTCGATAAAATCACGAGAAGCAAATCTACCCCGAGAGAAATGTACACTGGCAATAATGCTATTTCCGCAATAAAGTGGGATACGTATTTTTCAGGTCAATTTAATGCATTTGCTGATTAAATTGACTTCGTAGAATATATTTAGAATATGTGAGTGTGCTCTAAAAAAATTTTTCATATTATTTTAACCACCAATTTTGATTAATATGGCTAGGGAAAAAAATTTCATGATATTTCTTGGAATTTTCAGAAATTTGATAGAATTTCTAGGAATTGTGGAATAATATCTTTTTATTTTTAACAGGGATGTCACGTGGTCTTTGCAACCATCTACAGGTCCACAAAATATGACTATCCAACGAGTTTACTGCAAATGTCGTCCAGGAGGTGTTCCCTATTTAGTACGAAGAGATGTGGTTAAAGACAAGGATGGAAATGACGTAGCAGTTTTCTATTTCGGCTGTTCTCCTCAAAGTGTAAGTGTAAGTTCTAGAAAAACTTTTTCAAATTTAAACAGGAATTTTCAAGGCCACCATCAAGTTGAAGAAAACAGACATTATTATTCAATGCAAGGAATAATTCTTTATAATAATTCAAGATTGTGGTACACATAGTCCAAATTTATAAGAAAAATGGAATTTGAAAAAATGTTAAGATTTGCAAATTACCTGATAAGTTTAGAAAGTAACTGAAAGAACTCCGCACTAATTAAATATATGTATTGGAAATCTGAATTTCCTATTGCTTATTTTACAAAAATTTTTGGTGCGTGGTTCTTATTTATAATACAAATGTGTGTGAGATCATTTTAAATATTTGAAAGGGTTCATGGAAAAACTAATTTTCGGAAATGCCTTTTGACTTTTAATTTGTTTCAAAAGTAGCAACTTTTTCGGGATTGTTCGTTCCGGAACTCTTTCATTTATACTGATAAAAAATGAAGTAAAAAATAATTGAAAATTATTTTACAGAAAATAAAGTGTGCGAAGAAGGAGCCATGTAAGCTTTTCACCGTTAAGAAAAGGAACAAGACAAATGTAGCAGTAGAAGATGTGACTTCTTCGGCTTTATGTCAATGTCCGAAAGGACTTCAATGTCCGAGTAAACACACTGATCCAGGAACGATGCCTTCACGAACCTATCCAGGAATCGATATTAAAACGTATACTGCCTACTGTTCGCCCCCACATCATTCCAATCGTTCAGACGTTTATAAATTTAGAACGAAGAGATTTATTAAAAATAAAACATAACAAATGAGATGGATGTAAAACAATTTTCTTGAGAACAAAATCTCAAAAATGTTTCATTCTCAATTCCAAATGTCTCTGGAATTATGATGTCTCCGGAAAGATTGGGGCAAATTCCAGCCTAAGGGAATTTTCTTAATTTCGAATCAGTGATTCGAGTCAGTGACTTTTTCTACTGAGATATGAGTGGAAAACTATCAGAATTTCAGTGAATAGTCACTGATTCTCGGAGAAATTCCACTGATTTATATTAAGAGAAAAGCAACCTGATTACAACCTAATAACAAAGTTATTTAATGAATGGATTGCATGATTTCGAAAGATTGGGGACTTTGCTCAAGGCAAATAAATACAGAAGTAATAAATATAATGTATTTAGAGAATTCTTTGATAGGATATATATGTTTGTGTATGCATGGTTTGTTTCTAGAGAGTAAATGCAGAAAATGATATTAGAAATAAGATTAGAAATAAGGAACAAATGTGTTGAAATTCACTTTTTTGATTTGCGATTTAACATTTTGTCAGAATATTTAAAAATCAATGTTAAAAACGATGAGGAAAATCGGCGATCAGTTACCAAAAGAGGGCATTTCCTTTGTACCGGCAGATGATAAGAATTTAAAACCGGCATGATTTTATAATATAATTTTTAAATATTTTTATAATACTGAATTTCGATAAGAATGAAAGCATATGGATCATAAATCAGAAAAGCGAAGTATTTTTGTTTTTGTCGACGAATCCGTTGAAAATTTTTTAAGAATGATTGAAATTGTACACTTGTATAATCTGGTCTTCCAGTATCTTTTCCTTGTTAAAATATAAATCTGTTTTACAGTTAATGCTTGGTGTGTTTATTTGTAATATTACTATTTTATTAAAAGTAACAAGAAAAGCTTTAAATTGGTCGCGAGGATGATGTTGAAGGATTCGTCGCAATTTTGTTCTGTTTGAGTACAGATATTATTGTTAATTGTAAATTGTATAAACAGTACAGTTATCATATCTAATATTATTTCATTTTATTAAATAATTTTAATAATTAACTATGAAATGTTAGAGAAGCATCGCAACTATTAAACTATTACTATGTTTATGCTCGCGATTATTACTGGAATTGTAATCATTATTAATTGATCGAATTAATGAAACTCTTCATATCTCATTATTATTGTACATATTAAAGAGTAGGTTGTAGGATAAGGAATTTTCCTATATTATTATTTTAGTATTACAAGCAAAGAAAGAGAGATTTAAATCGACCTTAATAGAATTTGTGCATTAAAATTGTATAATGACGATGCTATGAAATTAGGCATTAATTATTTGTAAGTTTTTTTCTTAACTTTCCCGTTTCTTAATTATTTTAGTTTGAAAATTGAATTGTATATTTTGAATTTAGCTACTGCATCGATAAGTTGATTATAATTTTAGAATGACTCGACAGAGGGCGCCAATATGTACTATCTGGTAGTACCAAGAAGAAAGTATTAATTTTATTTATAGCACGTAAGAAAGTTAAATTGACAAATTTATTAAAGGATAATTTCAATCAAAATTATCTTTCAAATATGAGTATTTGTAAAAAAAATCATTAGAAATATAAATTTTTCAAATAATTGCAGTGAAAATTTTCTGATACTTTTTTAAGCTTTAGACTTTAGAGTTTTTTAAAATTGCATATTATGAAATATACATATTGATTCTGTTTCTTTATTATTGTGATCTAACTCACATTTCAATGAAAAGTATTTCAATATATATATATATATATATATATATATATTGAAGAAAGGCGTCTATCACAATTCAATGGATCGGAAAAACTTCTTGAAGGAAAAATCCCGGAAAAAATTCATGAATCTTACATAAAACGTAAATTATATTGCCTAGTCGCTATTCAGAGGGTGATATTCTGAGTAATTCAATCGATTGAATGGTGCAATTGTTTTATATCCATACACAGTTCATTTAATAACTAATATTCTACTATCAACCAAAAAAGTTTAAATTATTATCATCAAAGAATTTTTATCAGAATTTTCATTCCTGTAAATGATCTTCATCCACAATATTTAACATTCCATTATTTAAATCGGGTACGAATTTTTGCAATGATCCAATAATTCCAAAATTCCTGGACTGCTTTTGGCACATTTTAATTCTTATTTATATTTTGAAAACAAACAGAAACAAATTTAAGTGAAATACAGTATTGAAACCATATTGAACCACAATTGGTTGAAGCGAGTTATTTAGTTTTGAAAATGGTTGAAAATGAAGCGAATGACAGCGATCAAAGCTAAAGTTCAAATTGAGTTTGTGAGGAAATGAGTTAAAATCAAACTGAAACCCTAGATTTTGCTATATCACTACAAATAGAATTTCATATTATTAAATCACACAATTCTGCTCGGATTTACAACAATACCTCTACATGTCTTTGCTCTCGTTTTTTCAAACACATTGCAAACCTTCACGAGCTTCGACGTCAAAGTACACAGACTAAGTGTATTTACCTTTTCCTGGTAGGTATTATATGATCTAGATTATCTAAAATATTTCATATTAGAGCTGGTAAGATTCAATTTCAGTCTCAACCTCAGTATATTATATGCAAAATACAAGTGTACGTATAGCACATTGCAAAACAAAGTTTTGCATTCTTGCGAGGCGGAACGAAAACGGACAAGACGAGAAAATATATGTGTACTGTCGTCGAATTGAGATTTCCTCCTTTCCATAAATCAATGGGTCGACGGTTGCGCGTATAGATAGATCGATCGCTTCCTACAGAATTGGGAATCGATCGATCGTATCCTCCAACGCGATACGGTCCAGCTACTGTGCTTGACGTGTAGGTCGAATGCAATTGCAGCAGCCAATGTTGATTATATTATCCGTGCGAAACTGCCAACGGAAATTGTATGGCTTTCTGAACATAGAATAGACCATATTATAGTGTGCGTAAAGCTCGTGTCAACAATCAAAATTGCTCTCTTGGTGGATAAATACGTGACAGTGATCAATTGTGTCGCACGTGAGTTGAAATCGTGGAAATTGTCACAGAAATCACGTGATAGTGAAAAATTTTGGATCAGGGGGTCAGACCATTCTTATAGCACAGTGAGGAGTTTACGAGAGGAGAGAATCTCATGACCTTTCGTATTTTCATTTGCCTCGAGAGAAATGGCTTTGCAATATCTGTTTCTCTCTTTCCCTCTAAAGGTTGAAAAACTAAAGATTCTGATCAGGTAGGCGTCTCTCTTTTACTCTACACGAGGAACCCCGATAGCCGATAACGGATAGAGGAAATTAAATGACAATTGAAGCTTCGATTGTAGTAAAAGTAATCTCACCGACTTTCACAAGGAAATTACAATTACTTTCGAACTGACTATTCTGCATAGAGAAATTGAGCGCTGATGTAGAAAAAAATGATTGCTCATTGTACCACTATTTGATGATATTCAAGTGAAAAGTGGTGTCACCTTCACGCGCGTTTAGTGTATACGATTTTGTACAATACAGATTTAAAAATCCTTTACATTTTTCTAAACCTCTTGAAATTCTTTAAAATCCCGAAAAATTCCTTCCCACTCATGCGTAAATTTCAATCGGAATTCCTCATATACATATATGCACATGAGACTGAAAAAGTAGTCGTTATAAGAAATTACAAATTGCTGCTATTGCAATAATTGCAACAGCTATGGTAAATTCAGCAAAAAGTTGCTCTTCCTGTTGCAAGTCATAAAACACAAAAGCCCGCTAGCGTTCTATGAGGTGCTTTCGCTGAAACGTATTGTGGGATAAAAGACCAAGACTTTGTTAAACTTATCTGCAAAGGATCATAAAATAAAGTCTTTTACGACAAAAGTACAAATAAATGTGCAAGTTTTATGCTCTCGTACAACTTCACTTCCTTTTTATTCAAATATTCCCATTGAATAAAACTACTTTATTATATTTGTATAAATGAATGATACAACCAGTTAATAAAGTATAAAAGCTTGCAATCATTTTTTAATTAAGCTATGTATTTCCAGTATCTGTAAACATGTAGAGAAAACCGGATTTTACGTAAGCAATTATCTCGAAACGAGAGATCTCATCGAGAATCAGTATAGGAAGATGAATTGTTCCAGAAGCAAAGGTTATCATTCATTTTCTAATGACATCTTCACCAAGAAAACGTTTTAATTAAGTAGTTGTCTAGTACATGCGTTTGTCATAAATGGCCATGAAAGTTGTATTTCAAGAACGAGAATCACTTCATTGAATTTCTAATCTAACATTGCAGGCATCACGCCCCCGCTGTGACAATTAAAAAATATCCTCCTAGCGAAAGTCGTTAGAAAATAAGAGATAACGACTACACTTGGCACAATTTTCCCTCTGCTGTGTCATTGATCACTATTGGTACTTATCGAATCGCATTTTCTGTTTACACAGTACGAGCTGTCAACGTGCTATCAATATATGTATTTCTACGTTACAGAACGTACTATCTTTCACGATTATTAAAGTTTCTATCCACTTCACTGGGTACAATAATCTTTTCAAGTTATCAAATTTAATTATGGGATTAATATTTTAATATGAAAGCTATTTCAACTTGAAGATAGAGTCATTTTCGCATTTACTCTAACCTTTACAGACCATGAGAAAAGATAGTTGCATGCTTGTAATTGGGGAAGCACGAAAGACAAAATATTACACCCATCACAATTTGCGTGAATCCAAGTAATGAGAGACCACCTCATGTACAATCTTCAGCTTTTCTCATTCCCTGCATTTCTAGACAGGAAACGTAAATATACTTACATGGACGAGTGACCATTCACGTGAGGAGTTAAAAGTTTGCTGTTGATAAATGGATCTTTGAATCACATGAACTGTGTCATGGGAAATCAGGAATTATTACGAGCTATCAATACTTTTTTTTAGCATTTTAGATGATTGAAAAGTTCTGAACGTTCAAATGAACGAATTGTTGTATTGATTGTATTTGTAACTATAAAAAGTTTTTAAATATTGATTAATTTACATTGAAAATAATAAAGAATTAAATAAACTTGTAATCCTGATTGTTATTTTTAGTTGGCACAATATTTCTGGATAAAATATAATTTAAAAAAAATATTTCGTTCATTTGAACGTTCAAAACTTTATTCACATCATTTTAGAACAATTACAATTAATTACGAGAATTAAAACCTAAGTTCTTTATTAATATTTTATATATTAATTTGGATTCTCCCTAACAGTTATTCGAATTTCTCAAACATTTCTATAATCTGCCACCCTGTTTAATAATCACGGTAGGAAAGTTCCCACACGTGTATTATTACACACTTTGAAATGATGTTTACATATACATGTATTTGAAGTTGAAATTGAAACGGGGAAACGCAAAGAATCTAAATTATTATTTAACATCATTGCACCAATTTCGATCAACAGCTAAACTGCAACACAGTGGATGTAATCAAACTCCCAATTGCAAAGTATCAAATTTGATCAACAGCTAAACTGCAACACAAGTGGATGGATGTAATCAAGCTCCCAATTGCAAAGCATCATCTAATCTAGGAAATATATGCTATTTAATCAAAAAATAACAGCCAATCTTGGTCTAAGTGAAAATGTTTGCATTTTGAAATTGCAGTAAAAGTTTTTGTCGGTCAAGAAAACGTTTGTCCCACAATATTGGCAATTGCAACGTCAGAAACAATTATCAGTAATGCCAATGTTGACTCTGTGCAAGTAGGTTCAATTTACTCAGTTATCTACTTAAAAAAATCGTAGAGGGAGCAAATTCTTTACATGTTAGAACCGTGAAACTAATTTCAGATAGTTTGAAACCGTCCAGTACAGTTCGGTTTAAATCACAGGGTTTCTATATTTCTGTTACCAGTTAACTTTATTATATATAATTACGTACAGACATGAAGTTTGCCATTCTACCGATGAGACTTGTCAGAGTATTTCAAGGGAGAGCTTGAATACACACAAACTCGAGTGGCATTTAATTATAACTTATGACCGGAACCCGTAATTCTCAAATGAACTTAATTAAAAGCTTGATTCCAAAAATAAAATAACGAAACTACATATAGATTGCAAACAGAGTTCAAAAAATGATTAGAACTTTACTTTCGCAGCAAAAGTTCCCTTGCTTGGAAAACCAGTTAAGGAAATACAAATTTCGTTTTAACTGTGGCAAGAAAAACTAGTTTTACTTCTGCATGATTGGGAAGATTTTTTCAGCACGAGTGAGAGAAAAATAGAAAGGAAGAAAGTTTCTTAAGGATGAGAATTTTCGCGATCAATGAGCACAATACATAACTAACCCCGAGTCGTTTGCCTATATAACGAACTTTTTAATCTTTCTATCATCCGTCTAGCACATCGCGTCTTATCGAGGATTCGAGCGCAAATCAGAACGCTAAGCTCATCAGCCTAACATAAAGTTAGAAGGGAATAAGTACACGTGCCCAACGTTCTTT
The DNA here is from genome assembly GCA_900474275.1 of Synergus japonicus. Classification (NCBI taxonomy): domain Eukaryota; kingdom Metazoa; phylum Arthropoda; class Insecta; order Hymenoptera; family Cynipidae; genus Synergus; species Synergus japonicus. Next base: position 82,802 of record UCOH01005788.1, read on the forward strand.
AGATATCGCGGGAGAAGTCTCGGTTTCACAAGCAATTTCTCTTGAATTTTTCTCAAGTGCTCGAGACCTTTGCCAGGCAGGGATAGAAAGCAACGCTCGCGATTAAGACATGTAACGACCTGCCATCGAAGATATAACCAACTTTATGTCTTTAATTCGAATATGTAGTTTTTTATGTCAAATGTCCCAGTTTATAAGAATTAACATTTTTTTTTTGATTTTCAAGGAAATGTCTTTCAAAAATATATTTTCGAACCACAAGATCGTCAAAAAATCCATCGACATGGTTGAGTTTGAAAAGTTGTAATTCTATCTTTAAAGTCTAGTTCATAGAAAACTACTTGTCAGTTGATTAGAGGACGCAAAAATCATCTTCCGGGCTAAAAGATAGAGTTCAGATAACGTCCAATGCGCAGACGACATCCGCTTTATAGTAATGAGAAAAGTGACAAAAAAAATGAAAAAGATTTTAAAGATCTATTAAGAGTCTGGAATGTGATTTTAAATAAAAAGGAAACGAGCACATTTGCTGATTTTATGATATGTCCTAATTGAGTAGCTGTTTTATTTACTGACAACTTGTTTCATCACGTCGGTTAATTATATTTGCATCCATCAGCTTTGACTGATCTGGTTTATGCCAGCTTTTCACTATGAGCAGTATATTAACTTGATAGTTCAAAATAAAAACAAATGTAAGTAATAAGAAGAAGAGTAGCATTTTATAATCTCTCAAGTGCAAAACCAAGATTTTCTGGAGGAAAAGAACGAGTTTCATCTTTTTTGCTTCCTCAGAGAGGAAGCTGTGTACTGACAAAATTCTGTTTCCAAAAAGAGATTTTTTTTACTATACTTCAAGCAAAATGTATCTAATATGGTATCTTGAAAAATAATAGAAAAATAGCAACTGCAGGAAGTTCAAAAATCTATTTTTGTTAAAGAAAGGGAGTTTGTTTCAATTTCTGGGAGCTGTTCAGCTATCATAGGGAATAACTTCCTTGACTCAGTCCAACTTTTTATTCCGTGTGAGTAAATATGGATTTTTTATGATTGGTGGAAGTAGATTTCCTAGCGAAGAGGGCGAAACAAATTTGTTTGACTAAGTCAACGAGATTTTCTTGCAATCACATTTCTTTCACGAGTCCATCTAGGCCATATCACGTAGTCAGTATATTTCGTACTATAAATGAAGGTAAGAGGGATAAAAAAGCCTCTCGATGAGCACAAAATGAAAATAAAATGATACATATTTCCAACAAATAGGATGGACATCAAACTTGCCGGAAAAAATTCAGATCATAATTTTGAAATTTTTTACAATGTGAATTATAATAAGCCTTCGGTACTTGATTAAATACTACACGATGAAGGAAAAAGGGAAATGTTACTAATACCAGTACTAGAATGTTCAATAAAATGTAGATGATAAATCATATATAAAACTGGAAGTCGAAACTTGTTTGTACACATGCTCGAATGCACAGTTCGTATTACACAAATGGCACAAAGTAAATTTGAATGTTTCACTAATGAAATATTACGTTCCATTGCTCTTTTCTGTTTGCGAAGTTAAAAGGTAATGAACTATTTAGTTCGAAGGCAAATTGTAGTACACTGTACTCTCATATGAATTCCGGAAATATTATTTCTCTGGATTTTATTAAAACTCGATTCTCATTGCGAGGATTAAAAAGAATGATAGGTAGAGGCAAAAGTTTTTTAAAAATGACGTAATAATTATACGGGACCTGTACAACAAGTGTCAGGAATTTAAAAAGAAGCATCTAATTACAGAAATGAAACGAACTGATACTTGTCGAGAATCTGATGATGATCGATTCGCACGATACACTTCCCAAGGGTATAAATACGAGATTGAGCAGACTGCAAATATTTTTCAAATGTCACTTCCGGCAGTTATCCTATCCGAGGCACTTTCCTGCCTACATCTGGGCCAGCTGTGAGGAGATAGGCTAATTACCTAGCATGAGTACTGAGTAACGACTCTGATACTCTCGATTGGTATGAGAAGGTGTTTCTGTGTCGAAGAAAGTATCGTTAAACCCGGCGACGATGGGCACCTTTGTACATGCTATTAAAATGCTAGTGTAACATTAAATTTTTTCTTTAGCCTGCAACTTTACCTTAAGTGCAAGATGCGTAATCACAAACACGCTGTATATCGTCTTGAGGAGTTAAGTTCTCTGGGTGGCGAATCGATTATTCAAGAGGAAAGTAATAATTAGAAGCGGCAAAATAATGAAAACTAGAATAAGGATCAGTCCAAAGAAACTAAAGAATTTAAATGTTTCCGTGGAAAAAGATAAATGTTTCTCTGAGAACAATGCTACAAATGCAGATCCATCGAGTAGAACTTCAAGTCTTCAAATATAAGTGAATTTTAAAATAAGCGCGTTAATACCTTAAAATAATAAAAGAAATCTTTAAATTGGTTCCTTTGCTTGGAAGGCACTAATTTTTAGAAATTTCTGTTAGGAATTCACTTACTAAAACTTCCTCGATTTCAAAAGAGGCCCATGTTTGGAGAAGAAATTTGACTTACCTGGAACAAAAAATTTCAAAATTTATTAGTCAAAATATATGAGTTATTTTCACAATTGAAGTTTCGATTTCTCTACCATATATTGCAAATTTTAAGCCTTAAATAGTCTCTTTTTAATTTGTTATCTACTTATTTATTTAGACTAAATGTGTCTTAAAGTGCAAGGATTTTTAAAGAAACTGGAGTCTTTAAATTGCAGAAGTAAGTTTCTCTCTTAATCTGGAATATCAATAACCACTGATGATAAGGCTATTAGCGAAAAGTAGGCTACTAATAACGTTAAATTTCAGTAATTAATGATATTGCTTAATTATTTAATTTAAAGTAGTTTAACAGATTTCCATAAACACTAGTAGATATAAAATAAATCGGTACACATAAAATATTGCGAACATGAACTTAAAATTTGAGATTATCAAAATTTCAAGAATAAAATTTCTAGGCGAAATAATTGTATAATTTTAGAATATAATATTTTGCAAAGCCTTGAAAAAATGCCCGACAATCTTGCGTATATACTGTTATCAAATATTTTGTATTTGACTCACTTTTAAGAGTTTCTTTTTAAATTAGCTGCACACCTGATAAAATCATATTTTTGCATGCTTATTTATGGAACGACTCTAGCAATTACCGCACAAAGGTTATTATAAATATGCAGATGGAGCATTGAATAAATGTATAATATGATGAGGCTCACGGAAAATTGCCCACTTCCAGTAATATTGTAATATACGCGTCGCAAAAATTAATGGACTGAAAATATTAATGAACCATGTTGTGTTCCCCTCGCTTAGACTAGCACTTGTAAAACAATTATTAATAACTGAACTGCGGTAAGAAATATTATAGGTCGCGAAACTATTATACTAGATACTTAATTAGGATATCTTCAACGCCCCCGTAACGGATAATGAAATCTCAAGCCGGAAATACATTAACCTTTCGGCTAAGAGGATCTTCAAGTGAAAAAATACAGTTTCATTTAATCTGTGATAAATAAAAGGTTGAATTATGCCAAGATTATGACAACAAAATCGACGTTGGCCTCAAATCTTTTACTTAAGTAAAACTTCACGCATCTCATATGCCGTGTGGATAATTTTCGACCTGAGTATTATTTACTATTTACTAGGCTGGTACAAATAGATGGTGATTTTCATATAATGAAACATCTGGTGGTTAAATTTCAATATATTTTTTCTAAAGAAAATTACCGTGCATCAATTACTTGTCTGCATCAATGAAGTCTATAAGCGACTCAAATAAAATTATAAGGCAATCAGTTTTAAAAACTAAAGATTATTAAAAATGGAAAAAATATTCTCTGGTTTAAATTTGTTTGCAGAAAAAGAAGCCCTTAAGGCAACCCAAATCTCTGTATTAAATCTAAAGTATATAGAAATCTTGGCTTTCCTTCCGTTGTGCCAATTCTTCATAAGCAGCATCAGAAAAAAAAAAAATTAAAACTTTATAACGCTAAACCTGCTCCAGTATTAATTTAATACTCAAGTTCACATATTTCATTAGAAACATGAGTCATAAAAAAGAAAACTTTCTTGCGTATAATATTCCCTAACCCACTTAACTCGATTATCATTTGCTGATTACATCTAAAATTCTGAAGTCTAGATAAAGACCGTACGTCAAACTAAATAATGAACACCATGCAATTGAACTGAGAACCAGTTTTCACTTTTTAATCACTTCTTCTTTCAAAGGGAAGGCACAGACACCCCCTTGAATCCTGTCCGAGTCTACAATTACTCTATCTTCTTTCTGCTAATTAAAATGGAAATCGATTGCCGCTAAAGGGTTGCGGAAGCAATAAATTTAGCTTCTTTAACGAAAGAAAAAATCGTTTTCTATTCAGTGTTTAATCTCCATGATTCCCAACTAGCTCCATTGTCCTTGAGCACGAGTCGCTGCTGGTATAGTTCTCTGCAGAATTTGTAATCAGTCTCCAGCTTTATTGGCTAATTATAGTGAGAATCAATCTACTTTGAAGACTAAGGAGATTAATAAGGAGAGGAGATAAGAGCAGTCCATTTTAGATGAAGAAGCATAGGTGAACATTTTTATTGAAAAAAGGTATTATAGTTTCCGGTTAACCATCATTTGGTTATTTTAATCAGATAAGACATTTCACTCAAGTAATCCACTTATTTTAATGAATTTTAATCTGTTGAATTTGCAACTCGGAGATTAATTCATCATTAAAATAAGTCGAGCTTGATCACTGCATTATTTTTAAATGCTAAGAAGATTTGCAGTCACATGATAAATTATAAAATACGTTCTCTAGAAAACTATCATAATAATGTAAAAGGCGTGTAAGAAACCATGTAATTTACTTAAGGCATCGTATAAAGCCGGCCCTGAATCAATCAAAATCTGATGCACTGTAGTATCCTGATTTCCTCTTGCGAGGACTAGAATCTAAGCGAATACACAACAGAATTATAGAATAGAGAATAGATACTGGAATGATTGCAGGATCGGGGAATTATGAGAAATTGTTCGCTAGAAGGCGTACTGACGTCTGACAAAGCATCCACCGCTACTATTACACTCTACTATGCTACGGGCAATGGGCAATGGGCAAAGGGTATCCTACCACACTGGTATACATAATGGTCCCAGCGGCAAAGTACTACTTCTGCTTTTCATCCTCCTCGTCGCATATTATATCAATTCGTGATAAAACGAACAAAAAGATTTCGAGATTCTGAGAAACAAACTGAGAAACTGCAAAACAAATTCTTCAGTCTTGATATTACATATTAGAGAGGCGAAGCTGTCATTGTCAGCGTTCAGTGGCCCAATAAAAATACCATTATGCATAGTTGGTATTAAACTAGAGAAAAACAGGCAAATCCCAAGCTTCTTGTGCGCAGCACTGGAAATTCTTTATCCAGCTTGGATAGAGGTTTCCGATACTTTGGAATTGCAGGATTCTTGTATCTATTTTAGTGTCCATTATTGGAAACCTGTAATTCATGTGATAGTAAATACTAGACATTTTGCACTGGCAAATAGGCGTGAAGTTAGAATGTGCTTGCTCGACCAGGAATTTGAGGGAAAAGGTTTACTCGAGTGATTTAAGAAGTCAAGAATCTAAGATCAATTTTATTAGGTTTCTTTCAATTTCTTTTAATTACTAGAAAAAACAAGCGTAAAGTTTTTCTTGAAATGAAAAACAGTAAAATCCCTTAAAATACCTCAAAGTCCCATGTAGCATTTTGAAGACGTTTGAAATTCCTTGGAATTTAAATGGAATCAGTTAAAAAAATTGTACGCCTCGAAGTCTGGGGATTTCTTTAATGCTTATAGGGGTTGATTTTGAAAATGCGAACTTTAGTTTCATGGAGTCGCTTTAATAAAGTTTTGATAATAGCATACAGCTTCATTTGCTAATTACAGAGAGAATTAATCAACGAGAGAACCTTGGGAGATTAACAAGGAAACAGGGGTGCTTAATTAGCAGAAACGACAAAATAAGCTAAGCGTTAAGATACTTGGAGAAGAGATTTGCTTTAAGGATCGTTTAAACGATAAACTGTAGATGTCTTAGGGATCTTGAATCTGTTAAATCAGTTGAATCCTGACCAAGATGCAAGATCAGGATTCAATGTCTCGATGCGTTCCACATGTGACACGTCCGTGACCGAAGCGATCGGAAGTAATTGAAAGTAGAATAGGCATGCGCCGAGAAGTAGGCAGTTGGAGTAGCCGGTTTGTACCTTTTGCTAATGGAGTGTTTAGATCTTTGCTGGTAAGCCTAGAAGATAGCTGGGTTGGTGGGTAGCTGGATATAACTCTACGTCCTCGACGAGATCTAGTCTAGATAGTGGTCGGTTAGTCGCAGATAGGTACGATGGGAACTGGAGCAATTTCATGCTCAATGTGAATTTTTTCGTGCTTGACCGAGCAAGCAAGTACTCTTCACGAGCATACTTCTCCACTTCAGTCTTTATCTGTTCCTTATTCTTTTCTCGAATTCTACCTTTTCCTGCACTTCCTCTGCAAACGCATAATCTTGAACTGCAATTTTCTGACAGTCCAGTGTTAGAGTTAGATAGTTCATGCTGAATCACAGTATAAAAACAAAACTTATTCTATCATCCTGATGCGGAAAGGATTTAAGTTATGTGATTATCAAATTCACACCTCAAACGACGTATTTTTAGGAGAATTATTTTCGAGGAATTTCAAAATTCAGCCGAAGAATTTATGATGTGTTGATTAGAGAAAATACAAATCATTTATAGGTAATTGTGAGAGGAATTTATATTAGGATGAAAAATAGTGACTAACACTTTTTCATCGTTAATGATTATTTTCTCGATTTTGATTTATTCTCGATAGAACAAATTTCTTAATTAAGTGATGTCGAAACCTCGAGTGCCCATTATATTACTTGTAGGTGTTGCTAGACATCGTTGAACGTAGAAAGTCTTTATCAGAACAATCCGAAACGCCCTTATACATGGTGCGCGGTAATTAACATTCCCTTCTTTTTATCCGGAGAATGAAATCCTCTCGTTACTTCAAGGCTTTTAAAAATCGTCTACATTCTTCTAATAATTAAATTTACTAAAAGTTTTTCTGTATCTAACTTTTTATCGCGTCTTGTCCCAACTGGAATTTTTCCACTTTTTAGAGGGCAAGGTCGTTGACGATTGGATTTCGAAACCAAAATTAATAATGCATCATTCAAGTGCCTCTCTTTGATGAATAGGTACAGTTACGGGTTTAATGTTTGTTTAAAAAAAAAAACTCTAACTTAACTGATTTTCAATCTTTCATCATTGGTAGGTACATAGGAATCTATCATCATTTTTTCACTTGAATTAGATTACACAGTTTAAACAAAACTCACAATTACGTAACTCAAACCAATTTGAAGAGGGAATAAAAAGGTTTGAAGGTTCAAAAGAAGAATCAGAGAGTTTGTTTCTTTTTTGATTGAACAATTAGTGTTCAAAAAACATGTATTTTTTCCCCCTCTAAGTAAATAAAACGCACTGTTCTCCAATTTTTTAACGATGTTTCAAGTTCGTGGCTTCTTTTGACCCGTTCGTGTTTCCTTCTCACGTACGAAAGGTGTAAATACAAGCGATTTTCTCGCCGATCACGCGGCCTCGAGGGAATTCTCTCGAGATTGTTGCTCCCCCACAAAAAGTTCAGAGGCTACAAAAAACTCCTAGCGAGTGAGTAGACGCACGACCTACCGTAAATCGCGATCGAGCGTGCGACATCCACTACCATTGAGCATCTCTTTCTCACTTCCCTTTATACATTGTAGCATTTCCCTGACCTCTCGCACATGGCAAACGTGGGCGGCTCGAGTTTATTGTATGTAATATATACGAACACATACGAATGACACAGTAGAACTTCCACTTGATATCGTCCCACGTGCTGCAATTTATGCACCGACAATGGTCAATGTATAATTAGAAAATTTCAAATATAAATTTGCCAGGAGACTTTAAAAAGATAATGATGATATTAATATTAAATAATTTAAACCAATACAAGCTGCACTGAGGACAAAATATTTAGTAACGGTAACAAAATCATTGTGTTGAACCTTTTTGTTCCCGGTCAAGTCGCCACCCTGGAGTATAATATGATGTGTGTCAAATCCTCTATTCTATGTCTAAACCTTCTTTATTTTATGGTTAATAAAATTCTATTTATATTCGTGGCATGCAGTTTAAGTAGAATTATAGTTCAAATGAACATAAAATATCGGGCTTCACTTAAGCAAGTTCATTTGATTATGTGATTATAGTTTACATACCCATAAACCTAAAGTAGACTTTTATTTTCTATAATCACATCCTCTTACGAATTTTTAACCTTCAGAATTGCCCATTAACATTTTACCACTTCCATTTTATTTTAGGAATGGGTATTGTAATTCAATAAAAAAAAATAATAATAATATTTGAAATGAATAACTGAACAAACATGTATTAGGATGATAATTAAGGAATGGAATAGATACAGTATGAAATTGGCTATGAACCTTCAGCAAAATGAGAACCTCTGTACTAGCAGAGAAGAAAAATTGGAATGTAAAAAACAATATAATACAAAAAATAATTACAAAATTACAAGAAGTTTGAAAAACACGTTAAAACTATTAAATGTCTAAATGGAGCTACGATTCATAGCACGTGCGATTTATGGCCAATTTCATACTCTATCTAGTCCGATCCCTGATTGATTGGTCAAATGGTCATCATAATTGAAAGATCAACCAACTATCAATAAAAAGGACCAATCAGAACACAAGTTCGCAATTAATATTCTGAAAGCAAAACATCTTTGTTACCGATGTCGATGTCACATGAAAACTTGAGAATGACATTACACCTAAATTCTGACTTAAAATCCTATCATTAATCATTTTTTCTTCAGCTCTTCCATAAAAAAGCAGAGTCCCCTTTCTCAAAAAAAAAACAGCTTGATTATTTTGAGGATGGAATAATCGCCTTCGATAATCGAATCCTCCACTTTCAAGGTGTACAAAAAGCGAATTTTCTTGGTGATGTCCATTAAGTGGCATCATTGTCCGTTAGAAGAATTTTTTGCGCTCTCTCCCCGTGAATCCTTTCTTTCCGCGTAGGCTATTCTCGTAATCTGTAACGTGTAACCGATCGCTCTGACTATCCGAAAAAGGTCCTTGCCTATCAACTTGAAACTCTTTCTCAAGGTTGCTGTTTTCTCTGATCTCTGACAACACAAGCGCACCGGGAAGCCGATATCGACGTCCGACAGTCTCTCGTTGTGAGAGGATTGGCGGAGATGCTGCCTAGGATTCCACGGTAGTCGCGGTTTCTGGTTGGTTGGTAAGTGGGACTAGCGGGGACTCATAGGCAGGACCCCTCCTACGAGAAGCGCAGTCGGACTCGAACTCCGAACCCATCGCGTTTACAACGTTACCAACGGTTTTTCAGTGCACATAAGGCCCCAAGTTCGCTCCGGAAGAGCGAGTTGACACCGCAAAAGACAACTTCTTTACCGGCGTCAAATTGCTTCCGGCGTTTCTGATTAAAGTTTTTATTAAAACTCCCTCGATCCGATTTCGATTCCAATTCTGATTCGAACTCTCGTTTCCTCTTTGTGCTTCCGAGTAAAGTGAACATTTTTCCGTGAATTCTGATTCATTACGATTCCTGACACCACTTGTGACAGTGCAACGAATTGCAGTGACAACAGGTACAATAGATTTACTGTCCGTACCTCGTTTTCTCGTCACATGGAAATTAACTTTGTCTCTCTAAAGTTTACAAATAAAAGTCTAAAGTGGCAAAATATGTGTTGGTGATACATTTTCAGTGATAAAATTGCACCACACGGTGGAAATTATTTCGTTTAAGTCCAGAGATGTTTAAACTTTTTTTTAATGATGCTTATTGCAAAGTTGGTATCATATTTATTGCAGTTATTCAATATTTGTTTTATGAAAATTTCTTCCTGACACGTTTATTAGAAAATTTCAGATAAGAAACAGATTTTATTTCTAATGAAAATTATTTTCATATAATATTGAAATTCCAAGCCGTTCTAATATAAAAATGTATTCTCATTGTGATTTATATGCAAATTGATAACATTGACTTCAAGTTATTATCTATTGTAAAAAATGCAATCCATCTCTACATCATTTTTTTTAAAACAGAAAATTCAATTTAAGAATTAATTGAACTTCACATTTATCATTGTGTAGTATTTATTTTAATTAGAGATACATTTCACATAAGCTTGGAACTCTAGATTCTCATGATAAAAATCAATTCTTCATAAATCACTTGTAACGTAGTGACTAATTAACTAGATTTCTAGTTTATTAGTTATTAGTGACCTGTTTATTTGATATATTTCTCCAGTAACCAAAAATAAAAATATACCGATCTATTAAGCCTGGAAGTATATCAATTAAAGTGTAAAATAATTTTTGTTCAATACTCTTCATTCCTCAAATGTATTTTATTTTATACATATTTTTCGATGTGTGTAAAACTCGAGGTTGATTTTAATTAAGTTGGTTTTGCTATACCGTTAATAATCCTTTGTCAGTAAAATTGTTTTTGGTTACACAAGTGGTTTATAATTGAATTTTCCTTCAATTATACAATTATGCTACATCTATAAAAAAAAACTGTATATCACTTTACATGGTCCCTTTTCCCGCAGGGTTGTGGATATTGAACCCATTAAATACTGATATAACAACGTCAAGAGAATATTATACTATTGGCTTTGAAGTGCCGGTCAAGCGTATCGAAACTGCAGTTCTACATAAGGACGGCAATTGAAATGTCATTTGAAGAAATATCGTGTGAATCAAAGCAAACGTAGATATAACGGCGAGCGCGCGTATGCGTAACAAAATATCGTAAAACGTTTCGGGCAATCTCCACTTTTTCCCGTTGAAAGCGACATACAACTTTGCAACGATTTTCCATTTATGTTTTATGTCTTTTTTATAGTAAATTCGACATGCATAATTCTATATTATAAATTCTTTCCGGAAGATAAACATTTTTCAATGTTTGTAGTACTGAAAAATACTTTAAGTTTAATTTTTTGTATATTTTGCTTTTATACGAAGAAGTCGATTTAGTGAATGCTAACAATTATAGATCATTTTCTTATCAATTTAGTTGTACGATAATTCAGATTATAAATACGAGAACAAAAAGTTTTAAAAGCTACAATTACTCATCCGTGAGAAATTGCAGGAACTAATTTACATTAATGTCAAAAGCTTCGGATATAGAAATGCAAAAGCTGAAGTTAGTAGATTATTTTCAACATTTTTCGTCATTAAATTCACGACTCCTCTTATAATAAAAGTCGTCTCCGTTCAAGCAGAACGAGTTCTTTCGGCATCGTATAACTTACTATATACAGCCATACATATATTTAAGTATAGATTCAATGTCTTGAACTATTTATTGCCCTATTTGCTCATTTATAATAATTCGCTTTTAAATGAAGGAAAAAAATTAATGGTAAAATATTTAACTTATTCTTTAAAAATCCTATAAAATCTTTAAAACCCTTTGAAATATAAATTTCAATGCAACTGAAGTTATTATGCCAAAATTTGTGGTGGAAGGTTTCACGTCTTGTCACGACAATTAATGATTAAATAAATATCTGCTCTAGTTAGAATGATAATTTTTTTTTCTCTCTTCGGCAAAAGTGTTCTTGAAATTATTAGAATAAATCTTTTTTACTATGTCTGAAGATCTAAAACCCATCATTGGAATTTGATTACTTCCTTATAAATAATTAGTTTCGAGTTGTTGCGAATAGATTTAGATGCGAGACGAATTTCCGAACGTATATGGTAAATAATTTATTCACGTTCTCACAGGGTTGCTATCAGTTTAGCGCAGTGAACCCTTTTATTGCTCTAACTGTAATCCTAGTACCTAGCTAATATCGTTTTCGCGTGGCAATCACGTAAACGCGAAACGAATGATGGATCGATGTAACGGGCCTTTTCCAAATTAGAGCATTCCTTTCTGCATTTACTTGATAGTCTCGCCGTGTCCGTTCGAAATGTTGATCCGCTCGAACTACGTTGCGAAATGCGAAATTCGCGGGAAGAAAATTCGCAGGAAGCATGGCATTAAGCGTGACTGAGAATTGCAGTCTATTTTATTGTGGTTAGTGCAAGTCTATCCAAGGTCGAATGCCATTGACTTTCAATGGAGAATGCACGGAAAATTTAATTACTTAAAAGCGTCTTAATCCTGGATCGAAAAAAAGTTTATTGAAATATTTAAACGTCCGTCCCTCAACTACAATAGTTTTCTTCGACAACGAGTGCCGCTTTTCATTCATCCATGCGTATTAAGGATATCAGCGATCTGAGATTCCAATGTCTTTGTTCGTAAAGCTTTACTATAGAGTAAATTCCAAGCCTTGCAGATAAATAGCCAAGATGGTCATAACAATTTTGCGAAGATGCTTTCAACGAAAAGATATATTGAGAGATATAAAGGATTGCTGATGTTAAGTTTTATCAAAGAGAACGTGATGAAGAAAGATATGGTTTCTCAAAAGGAAGTAGAAGAAGCTGAGGAATAATTTAATATGTCGATTCGAGAAGAAGTATTGGGACATGAGATATTGAGATAGGAAATATTATAAGTCAAGTTGAAATCTGAATAATATCGATTTCAAATAGATTCGAAATTGAACGATATTTTAATGCTATTAGAGAGAATATCAATTTGCAAACTTAACTGTATAAGAAATAAATAAATTGAATCGATCATATGATGGATTTAAAGGTATTATGGGAACGGTTGGTTGAACTCACTTTTTTCGCTGATTGTACGTGTTTACAGCGCGGTCAAATCACTATAACGTTAATTTACAAACCACAGGTTACCGCAGGATAAAGGTTACCGATTAATGTGGTTACCCACCACAGTGGATCACAGTTCAACGGTAGAATTGTGCGACCTCGTACCTTATATTAATTTATGCAACAGTATATCAATCTATCTATTTATTTCATTCTATACGTGTCAGAAATTTCAAAATATACTGCAAACCTACTTTACTCTATGTTCACGTAATTCATATACCAATATTACACTTAATTTTCATAATTCCAATTTAATCTCTTAATTAGTGTTCTTAGATAATTTGCTAACTGGAAGAAGCTTCAAGGAAACTTTAAATAAATATATCTAGATGTGAATTTTAAACAAACTTGTTATATTTTAAGTTTAGCGAGTCTCTGCAATAAAAGCAAGCACATAAAAATAAATAAAAAGTATCAAAATATTTCAAAGGAGTTAAAAGTCAAGAAATAGATAAAGTTTTGTCTAATATACAATAACGTGAATGAGTGGAACTGATGGTATTTTTGATTGCATAAATAGTATATATCAATAACATTCTACGTGGGGTCAAATGGTACTAAATGAATATTGGAAATATCGAAAAAGAAATCCATTTACATCCGATTTTGCTGTGTGAGAGTATTCAATAACAAGAACTGCTTTTCAATATAAAACTCAATTTCTAATAAAGCATCAGTAGACGAGAAATTACTTGCTAAAATATGTGGTACATTTTTCATTAAAGATTGTTACTTTATAGAATATTGAATAACTTTCAATTATCAGAACCCATGATGGACAGTTTTCCTATTAAACTAATAACAGTATAAAAAGATAAAAAAAATCTACAGTAGCTGTGCACGGTTTATTATGAAAATATGAAAAATGTAATCAAACGCACTATTTTCCAAGTAATTGCAGTTCTTGATATATCATCAAGCCTTCGCGTGGATAATTGCGTTAAGTATAGAAAGCGGTATCAGGAATACGCATCATGCATTAAATCCTAACAGTGTTTAATATCTGTTGTCAGGTGCGTGGCGTCCACGACCTTGCAAATGCAATAAGTAACGGCTTTAAAGTTTCAAGGAATGTACTGACTGACACAATTGTGTCAATCTCTAAATTTAAATCAAGCTCTTTTAAATTGGAGAGTTAATGCGTTAAATCCGATAACCAACTTTGCCGAAAGTCTTCACGCATACTCTCGAAATAATAACACTCTCAACTCTTGAAAAGGGAGAAAAAGTTCATGGGGAGTCAATATCATGGCCAGTTAAAGATTCGTCACGATAGCGTGAAATCATCTGTCACTTGACCTTCGCGAACAGAGTTTTAAAAAAATGAGCATATATGAATGAAATTTAAAATCAAATTTCATGCTTCCTTTATTTTTATGTACTTCGATCTTTCAATTATTTGCCATTATACTTGGAGTTGCATAATTGTTTCCTCCGGATTTCCTTAAATTCCCATTCACAGTCTATAATAGATTATGGATCTCCATCAAGTCCTGAACTCATCATGTTTTTTGAGTAAATCTCGATTTTGCCAAATAATTCTCGGTATTCAATTCTACCCGGGAAATATTTCATACATAAATTATTTCATACTGTCAGACGAAATGATCTGCATCCCTACAGTTGCAGAGAGAGTCTTTATCGTTAATCTGCAATTTATGTATGATTTCTCATACATCTCAGATTATTTTCTACGAGATTATTTTATATAAAGATTATATTATAAAAGATAGTTACGACGTTTTGTTTTCTAGCAAGTAAATTAATATCAATTCTAAAATCTCTAGTTCGGCTCTCTTCCCACGTAGTTTGTATCTCGCTTGGATTCTCTGGTATCTCATTGCAACTTCAATGGAAACGAGTGGCTTCCTTAACGGTAACGTTATTTTTTTTCAAGACAAGACTGGACTCTGCTCGATTAAGGCCCCCGTTTCAGTTTGGCGGGAATTTCGAGCGATTTTCTACGATCAAAGTCTACGACAATGATTCATTCTCCACAAAACACGCCTACAATTTTGTCCTAATCGCCGAGCTCTAACACAAAACTTGAAAAAATAAGATTCCACTGTTACCGATTTCTCAGTATATATCACGCCAAAGGCTGTATTGTACGGCTTTACTGAAACTCTATACCTGGAAGCTGATTTATCTGGTCGACATTCAACGCCTTCGATATCCAGAACATTTCTTTAGACAAGAAAAACTACGAACAAGAATTTCTATTGTGTTTTAATCATTTTTCTGATAATTTCAATCTGAGGAAATTTAATTACGCCGGTGCTCTTTTTATTTCTTCACTCTTCAAGTATTTCATATCATATACAAAGAATGACGCTTTACACCACTTCAAGGTGAATTTTTGTATGAAGAAATTGTAAGTAAATTCAGAATAATTCTAAGAATTTACAATAACTCGAAAAATTCAGAAGAAAATGTTTGAAAAGCTCTTTAAATAATTGGAATTCAGAAATCTGGTACGGTAAGCGTAAATGGAATACTCAAGACATCCAAAAAATCTCTGATCCATTTATTTGATTCGGTTGAGTTACGATCTGAACCGCATCTCACGATTTTCTTGAAAAATCAGTAGAATGGATTTGCCAAAAAAGAATTAAATGATTGAATCGAATTTGATTAGTTCAACCTGGATGATGTTGATTTTCTCGCAGTTGAATGCACACATCGATCAGTAATTTTTTTCTCATCACCATCCGTTACAAAGGACTCGTTAATTAAACATTTGCACTTTCTTTGTGGGTTAATTTTCTGTGTTAACGATCTATGTATTGTTTATAGCGAGGATGAAAATTAACAAAATGATTGGTGATATATACAAAGAGCCGAAGGCTCTGCTATATGCTTCAATGAACGAAAAAACTCGTCTAACAAGAGCTCGCACATATTGCGTGTAAGCTGTGAGCATCAGCACGGAAAGTGAGAAGAGAAAGAATGATAAAAAAAATGACGTGAAAGACCACTTTTACTGCAGGCGATGTAATTCAGTCTAGTGGATGAGGATAAAAATTACTTTCCTGGATAATAACATCTAGGCAGATTACAGAAACCAGGAAGCTTTTTCTAGTGTGTATTAATAACAAGCCTTTTCAAATTGAAAAACTAAATGTATGATTTTGTACCCAATGCCGCCAATCTTGGTTGAAATATATATATAATATAAATAATGAAAAATCGGTTTTCAATAGATTCAAAGTATTGGAAACACATCCTTTATTAATTAATTCCCAAATTTGAAATAATGAGAAGTGTAAGTGTGTGGAAAACGTAGATGCACTTTGCTCTAAAAACAATTCTCATCTGTAAACTATTGTAACATCTACCAAATGTGCGGAATGGGATTACGAAACATGTATTTCCAAGCACGCTCTAATCTGAATATCAATACAACGTGGATTAAAACGTGGTATTTCAATGGAATTTCAGTTGATTCAAGGACCAGAATTTAAAATACTGAAAATTGAAGAGCTATGCAACTGGATATACTTTTTTTCTGGTAGTTTCATGTGATTGCAGACGAAACAGAAATCGCTCGAGTCCAGGGTATTAGCAGAGTACATATATTAGTGATCAAAGGAATTATTTCAAAATGAAAGATGAAGAATTCATCAAAGCGAAAATTCGTAAAAATGTAATATTCACATTTAGAAATGTTTCATGATATGGAAATGGAAAATATGATATGGAATATATTTTAAAAGAACTTGATATTTGAACAATGTTCAACAAATTGGAAAGGATTGTAAAATCAAAAATCGAATACCTTCTCTGATGAGAATGTAAAACTATTTTCACTGATATTCGTTCGTATATATATATATGTGCATTTCCATATATATGTGAAACATAGCCACTCCCCTCAATATACTAAATAAAATGCAATATGAAAATGATGATGTTCCAATAATCTAATCTTCGAAACGATAAGGATCGGCATCGCTGGTGGTTCTTGATCTGGAAACTTTGAAACGAATCGATAAATTTAACGGTGCTTTGGGATCGGTGCTCTAATAATATGCGTTTTTGCAATGCAGCGCGTGTGCCTGCAGTCATGACATACCAGCGAAAAGAGAGAAGTAAAGTAGAGCGACTGAAAAGAGGTGAGACAGCACGGAGGCGCGAATAAAAATCTGCAAATCAGGACACCTATAGTATATAAACTTAACGTGCATATATGATGATGTAATGCAAAATGCAACGGTTTAATACTAGTGCATCAGAGCGTCAGTCTATGCGCCACTATTATATGCTATAGGTATAGACTACATGCTACAAGGTACATATATACAAAACGGTATCTTTGCCGTAAATGCAGTTTATACTATTTAGCGCCTTGGTAAAGTCTTCGTCTCTTCAAATGAGTATTTTGAGCCCTGTCGGGGTATGCAGTAAAGTCGTTCTTAATTTGTTAAATAAGTAGTAACTACTGTCTGATGCACAAATGACTGCATATGTGCACTTTTTACTTTATGGCATAGAATTGTCTACGATTCTGCGCGTAAACTAAAAGTACTCAATCACTTTACTCACAATAAGCATACCGCGGGAACTCTTGTCACTTTAATCTCGGGATGATATTTATGAATCCTAAATAATGATTGCTGTGATTTATGACCAGAGAGGAAAGTCGAATTACTTTCCTCACAATGTTAATGAGCAAAGAACCAAGATGCGCCCCCGGGGTTTGTGTACTGAAAATTTCTGAAGTTTGTATCATTAGAGAAAATTGATGGTCGCAAAGAAATATATCTTTACTATTGGATACGTGATCATGTTAAGAAAAATTCACACTTGTTCATCAGAGAATGCTGAGAACTGAACATTTTTACAGTTGCTCTTATTAGAATTAGCCAGACGAATTGCGTCAGTGTATTGACAAAGAATTGTGATATATGTTGATGTAATTACTGAATTTGAAAATCATTTGAAAGGAAGACGGGTATAAACAAGCAGAATTTAATTAACATAATGAGATCCAATAGTTTTAGTATACTAAAAGCGAGGTAAGCAGTTCGGCTTTCGTCGTATTATCATTATTGCGATTCCTCTGTAGGGTATATTTTAATTAGAGACAAAGGAAGACACAGTTTCATTGAGATAATGTTTTATGCAATATTATTAAATTAATGCAATATAATTCAGGACATTTCAATGTCCTTGAGAAAGGGGATGACATTTTCCTGTGACCTGTATATTCTGAAATGAATACACATCTAGCTAAAGTTTATAAAAATCTGAAAATGGTTTGATGAATTCTTTTGCTTGAAATTTATACCTAATTTTGTTCGCAGGAAATTAATCCCGAATGGTGAAGGACTAGGACATTCGAGCGACGAGGATTATCGAGAAAGCTGACACTTGTGGAGAAAAAGGAACAGCCGATCTCAGATAATGAAGCTTATTCGACTTATAGCGTTATTTCTTTCGATATCCGGATGCTTTGCCCTGCCCCCGACTCAACCCTCGAGCAGGGGTCCTGTAAGATCCAAACAATCGACACCGATATCCACTAATGCGGCAACTTCAACCACAACAGCCATTATGACCAATGCTTCCACCGATGCAAGGGTAAAAACCTCTGCTTCGACGAGTGCCACTACTGCTACGAAAAAACCGATATCCGTTAAGGAAGCGACCGTCACGCCACCTACTTCGGCGAAAGAAACCCGTGAATCTCCCGGAAAAATTCGACCGCAAATCAAACTGACCACCAATTACACCAGTGCTAGCGAGGTAAGTACTTCCAAGAAAGTCACTACTTATGGTGCATTTTTTAGCTTACTTTTCCTATACCGAGCCTTCAGCTATCTCCCTTGGAATAAGGTTGTCACGATCCTCTCAAAGTGGATCGTAAGCGGTGATCAGCATCCTTCGCAACCTACGATTTTAACGATTTTCGAAAAAAAGCAGGACTTAAATCTGCAGAATTTTCTATAGACTCTGGTGAGAAATTATTAGTCAAGCCTCAAATGGTAGATAATAATTTCACTATATGTATATATGCACGAATGAAGCATAAGTAGTCACAAGTGTTTCTTCCGCATATTACAAAAAGGCTCTCTTATTTTCCGATTATGAAGAGATTATACATATATATAAATTAGTAAATTACTTTCATTTCCTCAGGTAATAATAAGGATAAGATACTTAAAACTGGTTCAATCATTCTAAAATTGAGTAACTTCCTTTAAAAATAAATAATTCGTGAAAAAACTATAATAGACACTATTTCCACTTTACTTAATTGATTCTCCAACTTAATTGATACCACAGACCTTGAAAAACTTTGTCCAATCTTAACGGAAAATTGTAGTATTCAGTGATAGTGAAAGCTTAAAAGTTCTGCGCATATATGGGATCCATTAGTGAGCAAAGCGTCCCCTTTATGCACTATACCGTAACCGCGAATTCGATTATATAATTAACACCGGATGCTCAAAACTTTTTTTTATGAAGAGTGAATTCAATATCTAACTGTAAGAAAACCTCAGCAAAAATAAATACAGTTAAAACGCCTTTTAATAAATTATCGTTCCTGGTAGACTAAGCCGCTTATTTTAGGCATCGAAATAATTAAATTACTAGGTAGTTAAGAGGGAAATAAGAATTAACTTGATAAATCTCTTCCTCTACCTTGAGATTAGTTGAAGCGGATTGCAGAAAAGAAATTAATTGAATGCAGTTTATTATACAGTGTTAGCTCTTCTGTCGTTTTCATTATCACGATTGCGAGAAATTTTTATGAATTTTACTGATTGCTATCGAAATATTTTTTGACGCAAAATAACGGTATTTGATCAAATTATAAGAAAAGTTATGGCGGCCTAACAAATCAGTTAATAAAGAGACATTAAAGAGAACTTTAAAAATCGGCTTACCATTTCTTTAAGCTTGGAATAGCACGAATAGAAGCGTTTTTTTTTTAAGAAAAATAAGTGGAACTTACCTGAAACAAACAAATTAATAATTCATTAGATAAATACGTAAGCAAAAGTAACAACAAAAATATAATTAATTATAATATAAAATTTGATGCTTAATAATAGATGTAAACTTCCCATAATTTAGCTTAAACACTACATTATTCCTATTTCTTGATATAATATATCTAATAATATATCTAAGGTATCTTCTACCTTCTTCAGTGCAATTCATCTAAGAAGTTTCATGAACTTTGTGTTAATAATAATTAAACGAATACGTATCGTACGAACGGACTCATTCGTATTGTCGACTTGTTTCATGTGATTATTATTATCATCACAATTATCTTGGGCTTTTCAAAGTTTCTCGTTTCGCTGTCAACTGCAGGCTATACCGCACATAAAGATGCGTATAAGTTTACGGCAGCACGTGGCGCTCGCTACTTTCCAGGTTGTCCTATATACAATTTTTCCTGCAATTTTATAATGCACTGTTTGTTAGTCTTCCCTGCAGAAAATCTAGGTCCCTTTCTACTCTGATGCAGCGCTTCTTCCGCCTCACTTTTCTTGCATCTTATGCATCGTTATGTAATGAGTTCATCGATTGGAATTAAATCGAAGATTATTAAGCTCCAACATATCTGAAGAAGATTGTACAAAGAGAATTGTAATTTCAGTTTAAAATACCATAATTCCAAATGCTTTTCATGAATCTTCCGACTTTTATTCAGTATTACATCATTCAAAAAATATTTGATCGCTTTCTTCGCTTTATCTTCATTTTCCGATCATAACATTTTTAAGGTGTATAAGAGAAATAGTGTTTTTTCGATCGACGTCCTTGTACTTGAAAATAGAGGACAGAGGAAGCTTTCTTAGCACGTCGTGACCGACTTTGGGGTTCGTGGTCGTGACATCCAAATCAGAAGGTAAAACGTGCTTCCGATTTATTGCCGCTTTTTCAGATGAATTCGCCATGAGGACATCAATCTCACTGAATCGGGTTCACTTTCGCTACGTGAAATGATTTTAGTAGTCGCAGACTTTCTTTGGGATGTTGAAATGGATAATAAAACAACAATACTGTATAATTTGGATAAACGAATTTTTATACAGTCATCACAGTACCTAAAAGGTGAAATCTTTTTTTATGAAAATAGGTGAGGAAAAGGTGACAAGAAATTGAAACTAACTTAAACCAACAAAACGGAAACAATTTGAATTTCAATTCAATTGAAAAAAGGAGATAGATTACCAAAATAGGTGAAGAAGGTGAACAAATTCCAAAGACTTGCAAAAAAGTGAATAGGTGACGATCTGTGATGACAAAATAGGATTATTGCAATTGAATAATATTTCTTGTTAACATATCCAGGAAGGAATGTACATATATTTAAAGCTGTATGTACTCTGTTCTTTAAAGTTCACTACCTACTTTGGTAGAAACTATAATAAGCATGAGACGGATGAGGTACAGAGGAACAAACCCAACACATATAATTGAAAATATATCCTACCACTTACAATGTTCATGTCGCATTAAGCTTGATATAAACTTGGGCTGTTACGTGTGTGGTTGAGCTGTGATCCAAGCAAGCCTAGAGCGACAAAGCGACGCCCACGTTCCACTTTGAAAACTGGCAATTTGCAATGGAATGGGAAATATGTTTTATTTCTCTTTTCTCGTTCGTTTCGATTTTATCCTTCATGTTAATTTAATTTACCAATGCATATTATATCTGAACGTGAAATTATCTAATTCGCAATGACTCTTTCATTCATTGGTTATCTTGCTCGTATCGCCTAACCCTTAGTAGATTACTATAAAGCCCATTCGGAAAGTTGCTTGCCTCGTAAATGTCTACGAGAGAGAGGAATCTAGTCGATACGGAATGAGACCACCTACAGGGATAGGTGAATCATCTTGGTAAATGAAACCACGATTCTACTTCAGCGTCATCTAACTAATCCTACTTTTCTGCCTAATGATCACGATTGGAGTGAAATATCGCTTAATGGTTCATGATTGAAAGGGGATCGCTTTTTGAGCGAAAATACTCGAGACATATTAATCTCTCTGTGTATAACTATTTCAGTATTGCTCATTTTCCTCAGAGGGAGAATTTAAGATACTTTGACAATCAATTAACCATGAGTTACATATAATGCATTTCTCATTAAAAACGAAAATCTCTACGGTTTCTAGGCATAACATCACTTTTCGAAGTACATCATCTTCTTGAAAAGCTTAATTGCATTTCAATTAGAAGGTAAATGCATCGTCAATTTTAATGCTAAGTGATGCTGCGCCTAAATCGGTCAGCGATGTACCATCAACACTCCGTAAAAATGCCGACAGTCTTTAATCGTTAGATTTTCACTTCGTCAATTTCTCTTAGCTTGTTTGTGCCCATTCGAGGGACGCTTAAATTACAGTGCAAAAGTAGCAAATGGTTAATCGGCGTGTGATAGGACGCGTGCCTGGTAACATATGACAAAGTCGATGCGGAAAGGGCGACCAGGACGACAAAGAGGCATGGTTGCAGTGATGAGCTAGTAAAGGCTCCGGGTCATTAAGATCCGAGCCTAATGACTTGCAGGAAAGTACTTTTGTTGCATCTCTCTCCTTAGTTGAGCGCGTGAGCAACTGAACACGTTAGCAAGATCAAGGCGAAGCGAGCCAAGGCTTCGGATAATGGGCTTCCAGTGGTACGTGTACTTTCATCCGACATACAGCGGTTTTCACACCAAAGCGTGCACCTCCACTTCCCTCTATTTATCTCTGCCAATCAATCTCGCTTCACTTATTCCACACAGTTTTCGTTTTTCACTTATTTCCTTCACATATCCCTTGGACGTCCAGCCAGACTACACTGTACTTATTATTCCGAATAATTATTCATCGGCGCATTCTTCGACTTTATATATCTTTCTCGGTTTCTCTCTCTGCCACTGCACTTTCCTCCCATTACCTTCTTTTTATATTCTTCCTCTATTCTTCTTCTTCCTCTTTTTACAATTTTTTTCAAACGCTACCGTGCTCTCACATCCTGGATTATCTTCAATATATATTCACTGTGGCATCGATTTCCGCTGAATCGTCCATGGGGAAAGAGCTACTTTATGCTGGATTATCGAAATCCTGGTATCGAAATCATAATGTGTATTCAGTTTTATGACTAAGGATCACCTAGTCTGGTTTAAAACAGGATTTGCGCGAGTTACTTATCGGACAGTATAGAGTCTCTTTAGGAGTACGAGAGAACAATATCTGCCTTCCTCTCTCACTCCTATAGTTCCCACTGTTCGTTGAGCAACTCACTTCACTTTTTATAGCTTATTTTATTCTTAACCCTGCGGTCGCACTGTAATTTCGCTTTTTCGCGGTCACGCCAAGATGAAAAAGTCTACGTACAGTTTTTAATATGTTAAATTGCTTAAAATAATCTCAAAAAATTCATCAATTTTCTTCAGTGCTTCTAGAATATATGAATCCACGATTGTTTAAGTACAAAATTAATTATTTTGAGTATATAGAAGTTAACATAGAAGAAAGGGATCGACGCCAATGCGGCTTTAAACAAATTATAATATTTAGCTGAAGCTCCGCCGAACTATTTATCTCTACATCTACTTTCTTGTTCTTTAGGCTATAAACCCACCTTACTGTTCTTTCAAGATATAACTGTCAGAGAGAATGAGTTTCCTGCTCTTCTCTTTTACTTAAGATGGTCGTTAAATTTCCCCTCTCTTCATAATTTTTAAGTTACTACACGTCAGGCTTCTAGTCTGTGGTGTGGATCGACCTTCAATCTTAAACTGTGTCAACAGGATTACAAATAGGAAAAGCGATTCTTCGCCTTATGGTTATACTCGAATCAGAATTCTAAACGGGTTCGTTTATTAGCCACAGACTTACGTGTATTATTTACCAGACCGGCTGACTGATGCGTACCCAGCTACGCATTGCCCTCCAAGGGTACCGACTTCAATTTGCCATTACGTTTTCCAAGCATCGTGTTTCATAACGTGCAATTTACCGTCCAAATTATTTTCTTGACTTTCTGATTATTACTTTTAAAAGAACGAGCATATTGCTTCAACCAAGGTTAGAGATTTAATCAATATATATGCATTGAAATCAATTTTGGATTGGGTGGAATTGAAAAAAACGAACCTTCTTTATGTATTGCTCTTTGAGTCTTTTAATTCATCTGCATGAATGCAAGGCCAAAAATAAGGTCGAGGATATTTCACTAGCAATTTTCGCTGGTTTATAATAAATAGCAGAATATTTTAATTACATATAAGTCCTTTTCATGTATTTAAGCAGTTGTACTTAAGAAGTTGATATTAAATGGAAATGTTTCAGACGTATCTAATTATAATAAGCTCCGAGATGAATTCTTGAGAGATGGTGAAATTATAATTAATATGAGCTAAGATTACATGCAGAATATACAATTCTATGCTTTTTTCATAAACCTTTCCAATGAATGTGAGCACTAGTTGCGGTTGCCTAGAGACCTATAAAGAGGCAGTTTACACCATAGTAAGTTTTTACTACACAGTGGATTCTACTACGCTTTGTAGCCAATCAGAAGACAAATGGAGGGGAGGAATCGTTACTGATTGGTTAGGAAGCGTAGTAAAATCTACTCTGTAGCAGAACTTACAACGCTATAATAATAACTACCTCAAAGAACCTAAGCGTAAAACATCAACAGGGAAGAGATTATAAAAAAAGGAGAAAATAGCAATAAATGAGAATATTGGTAACTTTTTAATAATAGCAATTATTATAGTATCTAACTAATTTTGATAAAGTCCTTAATGTGAACGGATGCATTAAGAAAATCATCGAACAATGCGAATCTCAAAAAATGTTAATTGCATGGAAAATACCCTAAAAAATCAGTCGGTACTTTTGCTTAACTTGTTTACACACGAAGGAGATAATAGAGTGAATTTTTTCTTAATTTATTACAACAATCAACACTTGGGACAGCACGACTCACAAATTACATAGAATAAGATTACAGTGCTATATTTTACGATTATGGACGCTGATGAAAAGGTGCAACACGATTTTCTATTACCGTTTTATTCTTTTCGAGTAGGAGAAATAAAAGCATAAACAATAAATCACAAAGGAAGATGAAACACAATTTGGAGACACAAGAAGGATATTTGTCACATAGTTAAAGTTTGCAAAGCACAGGAATACAATTTCTTTGACGGTAAAGCGTGCGTTCTTCCGGAAATGCAATTATTGCTGTGAAAGGATATAGTTAGTGGAATTATTTCTACCCTTCGTGACTACCGTACGACGTACGTGACACCTTTTTCGTGATTCCCATTATATCTCTCTTTCTGTTAGGAGGCGTTTTCTTTTAAGCGAAAATAAGTGCATCAAACGTCAGAGGAGAAAAAGCTTGATTACAGGCAGAACCCCTTTACTATACTCATTTACACCAGGAGGCT
Organism: Synergus japonicus; assembly: GCA_900474275.1. Lineage (NCBI taxonomy): Eukaryota > Metazoa > Arthropoda > Insecta > Hymenoptera > Cynipidae > Synergus > Synergus japonicus. The sequence goes on from UCOH01005788.1 coordinate 108,192, forward strand.
TCTTGCCAACCAGAAAACGTGTGTGAGGATATATATAAGCAAGAAGCATGTATGTATATAATTGCCCACTGAAGTTGCCTCGGTAGATTATAACACAATTTTAACTTTGGTATCAGTGATATTAAAGATTCAAGGACACAAGAAAGGTGTAAAAGGACTTACGGATCTTGTAATAATATCATAGCAGAATAAGGCGATTGACTTCACACTCTTTTTGATTAACTAAATCCAAAAGGAATTTTAAAAACTTGAAATACGAGTGAACAACCTGGAAATACTTCAGATTCCACAACATGAGAGTATAAATAAGTAAATGTTTGTACTAGGCCCGTGATGGAAAATGAGACATATTAATGACAATTTTTAACCATAAAAAAAAATCAAATAAAAACGTTACACATTTTATTCATTGTGTTAAATTCGCACCTAATTCGTGTTTAATAAAAACGTCAACACGTTCAACGTTTACAATTTCATGCTTTTACACAAGTTTTTAGAAGGCGGCTCTAGTTTAATATCATGCTATTATACCTGCGTAGAAATCTAGCTTTCGTCCTAGAACCAAGATGCGTACTGCACACTACACATTAGAGTAAATTAGGTCGGCTCTCTGTTTACGTATTAAGATGAAAACATTAATGCCCCGGTTAAATTACGCTTCCGGTGTGATTCTTATCGCATTGAAGATTAAACACTATCCTTGCAATCCTCTCTCCAATCTACCTCGCGTGTCATTCTCGCGACACATTTTTCATTCATTCACACTCGATTTTCCCAAAGTTATAATATTTTATAAACACGACTTTCGCATTAACTCGGAATGGAAATATTGGATTATCAAGAAAACTGAAACTAATTAGAAAATTCGCCACGGGATATATCAAATATTCTCGTTTTGATAAAACAAGAAATGAAACTAATTTATTAACTGACATAGACGAGAATTTTATTTAATTTTATTTTCTCGACTGAAACAAAAACATGAATGTTTTCTGTTAATTGAATTCTAGAAGAGAGCGTCTTCGCTGTTTTATCATTTATAGTTTTTTTTACGTACATATATGAGACTTGAATTCTTTCTAGAATATTTTTCTTGATTAAAAAAGTGGCTGGGGGCATTTGGGGACTCAATTACTTAGAGGAATGTTGGAATAAACCCATTCTTCAGAATACCGCTGTAAGGATGTATGTATTTAACTTGTCTTTGGTTATGCTTGCTCGCGGGGTCTTTGCTCGACATTTGACATTTGTTTCGCCAATTTGAATTCTCACGAAGTTGTTCTTCTACAAGAACAAAGAGACTGGTTTAAGTAAGAATCCTAATTAGAGGAGTTTGAAGTCTTATGTTTTAAGAATAACTTGTGATTGACTTTTCTTTACCAGCAGGTATTTGGGGAATATTCATTATTCATGCGCTTCATATATTTGCACCACATATTTTGAAGTATAATTAGAAGAAAGAAGCTGTGATTGTAAATAGGGAGGAATAGGAATCTTCTTCCTATTCCTTCTTGAAGCTCTGGTCTAAGAGATTAGAGAAACAAGTAACGACGCAATCCTAACAACGACACGTGGGGCCCTGAAACGTTATATATAGAAGTGGAGTTAGGCTAGCTTGTAGCGCGTGTCTCTGTCCTACCTGTGGCGCACCTTGTCATTGCACTTGTGTGCAAATGTAAATGCAGCATACGTGACAGGAAGAAGAGACCCAGGTGGTGCTCGTAGTCTCCTAGTTCGCCACAGGCAATCTATTCGCTATTCGCCATTCGCCAATGACTTTGTATCCTAACGAGGCTTCTTGTATACGCGCTGCGTTACAGCCACCGTAATCCTAATGCCAATGCCAATGTTATGCTTAAAGCTTATTTGCATAATTATGCATCAAATGCGAAATGAGATGACTAGTTGAGCACTTGATCGGATAATCTTTGATAAAATGATCATTTTATCAATACTGCTGCTTATGCTACCGACCGAGAAAACACCAGACATCAGCTCTAATTCTCAAGAATTTCTAGATTACAAAAGTGAAATCGACCGAGGGAAATAGGAGGTGCTAGAATTCACTTCCTCTTCCTCTTTCTTTATCCGTAATTTGAGTACATATGCATTATGCACATACAAATTGAAACTTTGTAGTGTTGTACTCATATAGCGAGGATTCTTCATCAACAAGTTACTTTCGATTTGTTTGTGTAATGTCGCACGCGGGTTAAACAATTAATTTTGAGCTGAGGAGATATTTGACATTTTAGGTAATTTAGAGCTGCAGTAGAGAGGATAGTATCAATTATTATGATCTACGGGTGCAACTGTCTGGATTTGAAAAGGCTCACACGTCTCTCCATCAAACCAATGCCCATCTGCCCATTACGTCTAATTGTTGCTTCTTCAGCTGAAGCATTGTCAGCTCGTTTACACAGATTTACACCAGCAGCAACGAGTTAGTAATCAGATAATCGTTGGCTCGACATTCTTCATCCAGATTTGAATCTCCGCGAGACCTGTCTCGAATCCCGTTATTCCGTGGGTTCTACTTCAAGTATTTTCTCCTTCTTTTTCCTTTTGTAGCATTGTCATCTCGATTCCGAATGCCTCGTTCTTTCTTCCCCCTTTCTTTTCGCACTCAACCATCTCCTTTTCCTTTTCACTTGTCCTGCTTCCCTCTTTTATCTCCCAACCCCGATTCATATCGCGTGACATGAGTCTCAAACAGGTTTTATATTTGCCTGTAAGGAGGATATGATACTCTTTTGTCATTACAGACAGGATTAAGACAAAGAACTGGAGAACTTTTGATAATAGAAACCTTTTTGGAAGTACGCTTCACTATTGCGTCTCACAGTGCATAATGTCAATTCTATAAGGAATATGTATTCAAACACTTCTTGATTTTACGTACAAGAAAAGATTAGTTTGTGATAATATAATTTAAATCTGTGGTAAACCAAAGAGTGGCGCTTAGAGACTTTGCCTTGATGTGGTAGAGTCACTGAATACATATCAATTCCAGTAGTAACTTGCTTCAATAGTCAGACAAAAGTCAAACACGTCAAAGTTCGATGTTCAAGATGCAAATTTATGTAATTTACGCTGTAAAAAATAGGGTTCTTTGCATATTAAGAATTATTTCTTGAGCATCCTATTTTAAAATCACTATGCGTACTTCTTAAACCAGTTTTAATTTTCTAACTTCAAAACTAAAAAATGATTCGGGTTATAGCGGGGTTAGCGCACTGAAATGATTTACATTCTAAATTTCATTAGAAGAAACAAAAAAAGCCATCAAGACATTTGATATTCCTTTCGAACACGTTTTAGTACTAAATAAGATTCTGGATACTGTTTAGATACGAAAATTCGCCCTAAAATGATCCTTCTTTTTTATAGTGATAATTAAAAACGGAAAAGAAAGTTCAAGGAATTGATTTCTCTTAATTCTTTATGCACATAGATATATATTCTATAATGCATTAAGTATTAGTGAGGAAAAGATGATCATATTTTTCCATATTTTATTAGGGCTTAAACATGTATTTGTGAATGACATGAAGATTATAGAAAATTTACACTTCAATGCGTGAGATGTCGAACGATCGATTAAAGTTAATGTGCGATGCGATAAATACAACGAGACTGCTTTCTCAAAGTGCAATATCACTGTACGTCATATTCTTGTGAAATGATATCGTGTCAGTCTGACAGACAATTTCACGCTACTTTTATTGACCACTGAGATTAATTTATTCGTTAATGTGTGTGTAAATTTACAAGAAATTAAAATCTAAATGCAAAAGTGACTAAGATGTATCAATTTAATTCCAAAAGAAAGAAGAAATGTAACACAAGGATTGATTTTTGATAATAAATTTTGTGGACGCAATGCTTTAAAAGGAGATTAGTGTCTGATTTTCAAAATCAATGATTCATACATGTTATGTAAATTTAAACTGTATAATGTGACTGATTTTCAAACAGAATTTAGTCATCTGCACAGCTATTGTTTTAAAAAATCATTTTCACTCTCTCATGACCTACATTTACCTCTGCAACTACTATCATTTATTAGGAAGTGCAGTATCATCTGAACTACATATATAGTATTGAATAAAATACTTGAAATACTTTAAAATATATTATCTAATTGTATAAGAAATTTAGATGAAAGGACGGACTTTTATTCAAACTTCTATTTATCATGCGAATAATCAGATCAAGTGACAATTACGAGTGTACCTGAACAAGAAAGTTGGTAAATTGCAACGGTGGATGATTTCGATCGGATATGACGACAAAATAAAGAACCGGATAAGTTTCTCCTTCTTTCTTATAATCGCTTTTTTATTTTATGTTTTTTTTTATCCGTTATGCGGATAAAGATAGTGATATTTTGGGTTCCAACCACAGAAATGATTACCAGAACCACTACTTCCACCTCGACTTCCACTACTTCTGTGTCAAAGAAATAACGTTAATTCCGTCTCGGTTTGTTTGCTCGTTCAAAAACGCCCAATGTTTTCTATCGATGCTTCCTCTAATCACCACGTAATAATTCATCGTCCAGAATGTAATCAGTGAGATTAAAAGACCGTGCCGCGAAAAAATATTGAATTTAAAATCACCGGTAATCAAACAACAATGTTCTCTCATTCACCACTTTAAAAATCCTTGGTACAAAAGCGATAAATAAGGATGAGGTTCGAGATAGTAGATTGCATATTAAATTCCCCGTTATTTTTTGAACACTAACTATAAAAGAATTATGTTTATTTTCTAAAGTGCACTTTATTTACTTCCCATTAGAAACCACGGATTGAAAAACGACAGAATAAAAAAAATCGTGTCTATTTTCTCGACTTCTCTGAACGAGTAGCGCATTCTTGCAAACTTGATTGGCCGAATGCGGAAAAACAAGAAGGGATAGTTTGTAAATTGAATTGTGATCCATCATCGGCTAGAAAAAAATTCTATTTATCTCTGCGATTCGTTCGCAACTAACGAATTGAAAATGAATTTTTTGTAGCGAACTGAAAAGCAATATCATCAAGCAAGAGGTTGAAGAAAATTTGTTAAAAACTACATTTAAATAAGTACATTATATTTCTATACAAAGTAGAGCTGAAAAAATCAAAATTTACTTAAAGATCTATTTGTAAGCCCCGAGAGTATATTTACTGAAGGATCATATCAAATTCTGAGAGCATTGCAAACATTTAGGAAATATGAGAATGCGCAAATATTTTTCAATTCTAAGAGTCAAAGCTAATATCATACTCTAGTTTAACAACAGAAAAAGCCTTAAAAGCTAAAACTAAAATAAACCGAAAATTCCTATTCTACGTTTCCGCAAGGAATCTGCTGACTTTGATTGTTCCGCATAATTTGAAGCACCCAATAAACATCATAGAATTTCTTCACGCTCTGAGATTTGCCGACAAAACTGTTCTCTTTGAGGGTCTTCGTGGCACGTCTTTGAGAAAAGAACTTGCGAATGCGAATCTTCACGGTGCCGTGGCACAAACGGATCAAGCGGTATTAATACACTATCAAAAAAAGAAGTGCACATCGTAACTTCTGCCATGGACAATTTACCACCGCCCATTCGTTACTTTTAATCGATTCACTCTATCATCTTCCCTTATCAATATTGCCATTGAAAAATTTTGCATTTACATTCATACATACCATATTTCATTTGAAAGTGTATATCGTAATTCAGGGACAACATCTGTTTGCCGAGAAACCTACTTCCCGAACGTTTAAAAATATCGAAAAAGTATTTCCGTAAAATTCAAGTTCCTGAATAAAAATAATATTATTTTAATTAATTTTAATTCAAAATCCTTTTTTTTTTAATCTGAAAATTTAATTGATCTAACTGTGATTTATTCTTGTGAGCCAAATCGGCCTAATTATAGCCTTGATAACTACGTAAATACACACAATATCCTCGAATTATCCAAAAGAGAAACAGTACAATGTACAGGGATTACTTTAATTCTTCTGATTTCGGTACTTGTATTTCCATTTAACACTTCATGAATGAAATATTTCGCCGATATTTTATACATTTTCCAAAGTTGACCTAAATAACTAAAATCTTCTATTCTCAAAAATCAATGAAAAGAATTTATATCGACAAAGTCATTCCTAAAATCAACGAACTAAATTTTTTATAAATTAGATTCTTTATTTCTAATCTCACGCTCTAAGTAGTTCAAGCAATTAAAAAGACTCTACCACGTACATGGTCCACTCATTAGGTTTTTACATCTTTTCCTACTCTTTTTTTCTCCACTTTTCGACCTTTCGCTGATGAAACTATCTCACGGCAAGGTACGCTCTTTACTTAATCTATTTACAACACCGTTATCACTTTCACATTAATTACTGAATATCATCAGGTCAATTTCAAGTATTGTTTCCAAAAAGAAACTAACTTCCGGAACTTTAATATACTAAATTCTCGAACAAAAAGGAAATATCTTCTAGTTGAGGAAAATTAGGAACATTGCCAGTAAATAGCCATCGATTTCATGGTTTACCCAACAATTTATATGCGTGTGCTAAAATAAAGTGCTTCAATAGGACCAACCAGAGTGTGACTACTGTTACATTCTAAACTTCTGTCATCCACTTCCGCTTTATACCTCCACTAATAATGCTAACTTTATACTTTCAAATCAACTAATAATATATGCAACGACATAAAAATATCAAACTTTAGGTATCTTCTTGGTATTGAAGAAACTATTATATATTTTCCAATAGAATAACTTTTAAATTGGTATGTTTACATTTATATAGAGATTATTTGATAAATGTTGAACTCATTTCTTTAAAATGTAGTCTTCCTATTGTTTTCTATTACAAATGGGTATTGGCATTGTATTACGATCGTGAGCATATTGATTTCTATTTCTTCTAATGGGGCGTGAGAAAGGAACGTGATCTGTGCGGTGTATCGGCAAATAAACCGTGACATTGTTAAATATTTCTCTGGCAATTGTACCATTATTTCACCGTACCGGGGAGTCAATGGAGGATATCATGATAGGATTACGTGAACTAGATCCTTAGAGCATCATTCTCTCAAACGATGATCGAACGATACAAGCAGATATCTGTTAAGAGTAGAAAGCTGTTCCAATTTTCCAACAAAAACTACATCTCTGATTGTTCTCGAACCGCAGTGTCTCGATTAGCAAAGCAAGATTAATTTATGTGTTCAGCTGTTAAGACTTTAATCAGATTGCATTCCAACTCGATACACATTAGTTTAATTTTGAAGACAAGTTTATCGTTTTAACTATTTCACTGAATTTAGACCATGAAATTCCCGGACAATTTCGGCATTTAAAATTTTTTTAAATTAAAAATTAACAATAATAAAATTAAGGAAAATTCCTGGATTTTTTTCATTTCCCAGACAACTCCCGCACTGGAGACACCCTGCATTTTACAAAACCGTTAATTATTCTTCTGTAACGGTTTACTTTTTTTCCTGCATTTTTTTTCTCCCGTAATCGCCCATCAAAGGAATCCCTTTTATGAAAAATTGAAGGCAGATTCTTTTGTCGAGTGTTATTTAGAATTAGGTTTAATACAAAAATCAGTTGATTGCGTATAAGGCCAAGATTACTCGGGTCGTTAATCAATCAGACTGCATGTGTGTTATTATCATCAGTATATGACTTAAGCATTTCTCGGTTACTCCTAGAAAAGTACACATTACATCCTACAAGTATCGTTATACTATCCTTAGGGGATTGCGATGATGTTTTTGAAGGTATTGTTGTACAGGGTAATGGTTGCAAAATCACAAAGAAGTGTTCTACTTTCGTCGAACCGCTCTATATTGCATGCAGTTATTTATCTCATTAATCTTGGGCCCACGAAAAAAAAATAATCTAAAAAGAAACGAATGCAAGCCAATTATTAGGCGGCTCATTACAGATTCTTTAGCTTTCGTTCATAATTCTCCCCAAATTAAATCAATTAAACCCTTAATACTTCATAATCTACCTTTTCTTTTGATAAAAAATTTGTGATAGTGTGGGTAGCTGAATACTTAGCGCCCGTATAAAAAAATTTCCGCTCTGAAAAATGGTTTAATTGTGTCCTATAAATAATATCCAAAAAGCTGCTTGAGTCCTCTAATGATTTCTAAAATTCTAACGTTCCTTCAATTGTCTGCATTTGTTAAGAATGCTGCAATATGCAATTGGTTTAATTTAGAAAGGTATCTATTGAAACAGTGATTTTAATTTGTTAAAAGCAAGAAAATTCCGAATTTGCATAAATGTGCAACGCCAGCAAAGGTTTGAATCCCACAGAACCAGTACAAGACTAATCACCTCGGCTTCTTCGGTATATTAATCTCTTGTTCGGCACGAATAATAATTAATACTCTTGCAACCGTTGCATCGGCACTTAAATGTCGTGAAAGTTTCATGTTCTTGTCGAGCCCTCAGGACACTGAAGCCCTTTCAAAGACTTAATAATGAAGCGCTCAATATTGAAATCGCGAAGATTGACGTAAATGTCGCAATCTTACTTCACTTCTTGACGAAAACAGTATTTCTTTTTTGCTTCCTTCGCTAGCTCTACACCGGATATTATTTTCAAAGGCAAATTGCTCGTTTCATAAATTGCAGGGCATCCCATGGACAAGGGAAAAAAACTACAAACGACTTCGTCGAGGATCACGAGCTTCTAGATTCTAGACGTAATTCCGCAAGCCTTGAAAGGAAGCTGGAGAACTATTTCTTTCCTTTTTTTTTTGTTTACTTAAGCTTCGGAGATTTTTTGCAGTGGTCTCTAAAGATCTCTTTGCTTTTATTGCAAAATATTGCTATGATTCTTGCTGAACACAGGAAAAGTCTTACGACCTTCAAAGAGACAGTACGACTTTTCAGTAAAGACTGAGTAAGGAATTTCTGGAACTTCTTTTCATATTAATTTTTGAACAAGAATATTGCCTCATCAGATGATTTATGTTAGTCAGAAAATCTTGAAACTAACGGTCAAAAGTTAGTTGCTATAACCATTGAATTACGTAATTTAACGTCCAATTAATCGCGATCTACTAGAATAAAGAACGTCCAATTAGTTACACAAAAGTATAGACAGGATTTTTCTCGCCCTACGTGTAAAAAAGCGGATGTTTTTAAAGAAGTTGTAATTAATTGTAAATATGACTAATGATGGATAATTCATGTAATCTCCTATTGAGAGAAAACGGAACTTCGTTAAATGATTTGCTTGACAACAGGGACCTTAAATTACTTTCGCCTCTGACAATACAAATTCCATTAGTTCCAGATATGATGTAGATTTTATACAACATAATACTGAAGCATTATAGTCACGGCTGAACTGCAGCTATAACAAGATGTATCGTCTAGAGTATAGTGCTATTTCATCGCGGGGCAAATTTATTGCTAATTATTTTCCGTTGTGCAAGGCACCTGTTCGTCCACTAGTTTGCTCGTTAGTCGGTGCCTTGATCCATGGATTTTGAAATAGTGTACATTCCTTTTGAGATTCTGATCTTATACAGTCTTAGCCCCTCAGAAGAAGGCATCGCGATAATTGAGACTTCCGAGGATCACGACTGTACAGGTACTCGATATAGTAGAGTCAACCAGAGAACTTTAAGTCTCGAGATGAAATTAATTACTCTTTTAATTAACAGCATCATCAAAGCATCCAGTAGTACGTTATTTATTACGAAAATCTATTAGAAAGTGTACCTTTCGACAATAAAGGGGCATTCCGAAAAAACACTGGCGCCGATCTCCGTTAAAACATCTATATAAAATGTCAGTGTGTGGAACTTCGCTCTATGAATGTATCTATAAAGGATACCTTTTCCTTCCACAGTATGTATTTGGACAAAAATTTCCATTTCCTTCTGATGCTGCTAGTTTTTATCTGCAATATTCCCGTTTAAATTGTTTATTTAATTAAACACAATCCTGTTTTCTAGCTCGACATTTATCCATTAGTATAATGACACGAATTGGAATACAGATCCAGACGTCTGGAATATAGAGGCATGTATAAAACAATGACCAATATCCTTTGCAGGCGAAAATTGAGCTTCAGCCTTGGTATGGTTAGATAGAAATATGGAGACAATCATCAAATTCTCTAGACAATTTCCGTGTGTTTGAAACACGAAGTTGCAGAGACGACCCAATTACTCAAACCTTTCGCTTTCGACATAGGAAAGACATCCAGTGAGATTGACTAAACGAACAATAGGATCTCCCCAATTAAATAGCGTCACGGAAAGTTACGCGAAATAATGTCAAATAAAAGAAAAACTCCAATGAGAATATAGTGTACTGTTAATTAGTACGAAATTCCTCCGTGTATACATTGTGAACTTTAGAAACAAAGCATTCTGATAAAAGATGAGTTAATAATAAAGCATATAGGTACTCACGAAAATGATGAGTTGTGTATGGAAATTGGACTTACCTAAAACAAAAGATATCACTAACATTAGTATGAAAAATTGCACACGATTATTACACACACACACACACACACACACACATATTTTCAATAACAATTATCCAAATCAAGAAAACAGATATTAGAAAATTTGGCTAGACGAACGAAAAAAAAATTTGACCTGCCAACAAAGTCTATAAAATTTAAATTAACAATTAAATTTTAAGTTTAAAATTTTCCTTAACGTTCAAAATATAAACTTTATCAATTGAAAAAAGGTGAAAGGTGAATAGATGACCTGCGATGACTGTAATAATGCAGTCATTATGTATGTATTATTATTGCTATTATCTGTATATTCTCGGTTAAGAGAATATATTTGAAATTCCCCCCAAGAATGTCAGAATCCTATTTACGACATTATTTTCTTTGTCGGTGAATGGCTACCGCAAATCACGATCTCTGATAAAATGATCTCATCTTAAAGTATGTATCCCAAGTATACCAGTTTTCGTTTAAGTGTTTAAATTACCCTATCTGAAAGTACAAGGCATGTCATAAACATGCATCCTTTATCCAGAAAAAAAGTCTGATTTATCCCGGGTCTCATTTCCACAATTTCCATGTTCGACTTGACCTAGACACCCTGACCGTTGATTTTTAGCGGACCGCGATCCATGCAGCCGTGCTCACTATCGATACACGAGCGAGCTGCTAGAAAAGAAAACTAATCGTTTATATCGCTGGATGTAGGTAACATGCGACTACTTTGCCTACCAGTGCCTATCTTGCCTCGTACTTTCATACTTCTATTCTCGCACCACATCTCGTGAATTCACGACAGGAGAATTTACGTTTCCGTTTGTCTCGGTAACACGTTATGCCACGAGGTGATTCATAGTTCTTGGCGAAAACGTGTCGATTTTGCATGGCGAGCGGAGTTCCTAAGTCGTACCTAACATCACGCGAGACTTCCTACCAGAATTTATGGGACATCGTCTCTCGCAGTACTACTTCTCTTACTTCGCGAGGGTCATCCTTAAGTATCGCGATATCAGGTTCATTGGGGGGAGGAGGGCAGAGTTAGAGAAATTTTGAGTTAGAAACATATCTATACAGCGAAAGTGTTAAAAAATGAAATATACGGAGGCTATTTCCAGTTTAGATAATGCATTGATGCATTTTTAGAAATAAGTCCTCCTAACGACTTTCTATGCAACCGCTAATGGGTTTATTGAATTTCTCAGGATGGACTTTTATGATAAACGATGCAGCTCCTTCCTACTCCCAAATATGTGTAACGCTGAACAAGCACTATCGGATAATTGTAAGACCGAGGATTTTATCTTCCTTCTTATAAGCATATCTTCAGACTACATACTTTCATTAACCACCTGGTATAGAAGATTCTTGTAATTAGCACACTTTGTCCCAGGAGCACCTCGAACTATAACTCACGAAAGGTATTCCATAATTAATCCTACACTGAAAACTAATGTCCCCATTGTCCTCGCATCTGTTAAACCAATAGTTTTTACACCTAGTATGTTTACCTTTGAAAGATTGCAACGCTACTTTATAATTATTATCTTCCTCGAAAATTAGTATTAGCGATATAATCTTGCAAATAGTTTTAAATCAATATAATTTTGTATGTTTTTTTTAATAAAGAAATTGATATAAAAAAATTAACAACATCTTAAGAAACGCTCTTTATCTTAATTGCATGATCTGAAGATGAAATGATTGATGGGTTTGCGTGCTACTTAAAGAATTAATTCCATGCAACTTAAGGAAATGTGATAAGAAATCTAAAGTAATAGATACTGGATGTTATCACTAGTTCCCTCTGTCATTCACTGAGTTTTCAGAGACAAAAATGTCAAAAATGGTTTCCTTGAAATAAGGTAGTTGGTTTATTTTACTTTGCGATTAGTTACGTAATTTGTCACTTCGAAAATTGCAACGGTAATTTTCTGTGGCATATCCGCGGTGCTCAGAGAATATAACCCGTAGTCAAGTATCCTACAAAGCGATCTAGCGCGCGAGTCGAGCAGATATTTATGATCTTCGAGATCATTAAGATCCGTAAGACCCAGCTGGACGGTCGTTCGTCGTCTTGAAACGTTGCTTACTGGGAAGGTTAATCGCCAACCCGCTATTCGGTCTTCGAAACCTTATATAGGCAATTAAATCGACAGGAAATCTCTTTCTTCTAAGAACCTGTACTTTTATTTATACACAATAAATAGAGGAGGGTTGCCTAATGTGTCCCACATATAAAGCTTCTAGGTTTCGTAAATTGATAAGAATAGACAAGAATTATGGAGTGGTGATAGATCAAAGTAGTATTGGCAAACAAGATTTCATCAATTTATATACTTTACGAAGATATATATCTCTGCTACCTAAGACCTGTCCTTGTGAGTCCAACGAATCAATCGAATTACTCCAGGGGTCGAGGAAGACCAATAAAACTAACACGAAACCAACCTCGAGAGATCGTGCACTCTGGAAAACAAAGAATTGAAAGCAACGGTATAATGCACGAGGCGGAAAACGTCCGGCGAGTCACAAGGATTTTGTTAGAACACGTGCGATATTACGTCTGATCGTAGGATATTTTCATTTCGTGCCGGGTGTATCAGAAACGTGCGGAAGGTAACTATACAAGAAAGCTGGATAGAGAAAGAACTTGCCATTCGCGAAGGAGAGATGAAGGTCTGAAAGGCAAGAGGACCGAGGGCGATCGCGTTTTGCGGTGTGGAATCTCATTGGCGGCATACCAGTGATGGATGGTCGACTATCTTCGGGGTTAAGAAGAACTAAAAGAAGCACAGGAAGATCGAGGAAGAACGAGTCCAAGTGAAGGTATCATTGGCTCCTGAGCTGCAAGTAGGGGTTCCGGTGGCATAGCTTCACGTTCCAGGAATTCACTCCAAGAATTAAGAGAGTATTCATCTCTTTCTTCTCGGGGATTCCATGCGGGACTCGCAAAAAACCAATATTGGTACTTCCGACTTTTTTTCAAGCTTACACATTATGCTGTGTATGTGTGAAGAGGAAATTATATGTGTAATCTTTTTCACAAAATTCAGATTTTAGAAGACTTGGGATTACTAATTCTGCAATAAATTTTCTTGCGTGAGTAAATTAATTTGAGTGTAAACAAGCCAACATAATTCATGAAGTTTTACATATTTTCGGAATGTTCATAACTTAACTTTACACACCATAAATATTGCAGTGATTTCGTAAAAAGGGTCAGGACAGCTCCATAAAATTACCGTTTGCAAACTAACAGTCTGGAAAATAGTTAGGTTACTGACGCTTTAATGGCTCTTGTCCGTTACCTTGATGTCTAAATATATGTATTTGGTTAATCCGACTATATTGATGCAGAAGAGGTTGAATTATGTAAAATAAGTGTAACTTTCGTCGCCCGTTATCGCTTTAAGTCTTCAAAAGATGATTAGATTGTAAAGCAGGGCGGAAAGTAATAGAATACGAAGCGTACTACACCGACCGAGCGTTCATCCAATCTCTTTATTCTCCATCATTTACATCGAAACAACGACTACCGGTAGAAAAATTTATACTGTGTTAACCCATTCACGCGTGTGAAAATCGTGCAATCGTATCGTACTACATCGTAGTAAAAAAGGATGAGCCACGCCAACTTGTACCGATGTCGGAATTTCTCACGTACCAATAGGCAATTTTATCCTCACTATCTGAAGTAAACATGAAACACGCCAACAATATAACATCATCTGCACTGCATAGTGGAATTCGTCAGTATTGATAGCAATAGAGAACATTCTATATATTCGATAATCTGGATTAGAAGCCGCAACCAATTTTAATTATCCTCTTCTACACGCTCGGATCAGAAACCTTTCAAAAATATCTAAAGCCTTTCAATGAAACTCTATTTCAAATATGTGATTTTGTCAATATTCGTGTAATGTAAATTTCAAACATCTACGAATTAACATTAAAGAAAATGTTTTGATTATGCTATTCAAAATTGGGTATACATGCAAGCTTCATAAATCGCAAACATGTCTAGTTAGGATCTGATTTTTAAACATGTAATTACGCAATTCGCATTATATGTACCCTTAATTCATCTAGTTCTTCATCTATCTCTTTATTTTCCCCTCTTTCCCTTTCTCACAATCAGTCTTGCAGTCTTTTCCTCTTTTCCTCTATTGCTCTTTCTCCCTCCTCCATTCGCAACTGGTTTCACCTCTTTCTCTCTCAGAATCTCTTCCTCATCATCCTTTCTCTTCCGCTGCCCAGAGCAAACGATAGAGCAAAGACTTATTACGTTGAAGCCGCAATGTATATAAATACATATATGAATGCGCGCGACTTGGAGCACGTGAATTTGAAGTTGCGTGTGTGGTAAGTGCATTCAGTATATACGTGATTTGATGCACATGCAAGTGTGCACCGGTAGCTTAGGATGAACCTTGTGAATAACCAGTAGCCGTCGAAGTATATACAAGGTCGTGAGAAACGTTCAACTTTCGATGTTATCGCCCTGGCCTTGCCGGCGGAGTTAGCCAACTCACTTTCGTAAATCTTCCGCAGTCCTCAACCTCATGTTCTCTCTTGCAAGAGCGTAAATAATCAGCTGTAAGGTAGTAACTTCCGGGATACCGGTTTCGGGATCCGGTTTCTTTGAAGCTCTAAGTTCAAGTTCGAGTTAGAACTCCTTCGAGCGTAAAATTTCGAAACTTTTCTTGGGACGATTATCAGACGATGAACAAATTGCGGGAAGAGACCACCGAGGGGAGATATCGCATTTCAAATATTAATGCACCTATTATGTGGTGGTGTACCTCACAATCTGTACTTGGTTACTCTCCGTGTGAATTCAAGATCGAAGATTGGCAATTTAAGTGAAAGAAACCCTCTTGCTCAGTAATATTGTTACTATTGGTACAAATTGGTACCCTTTTTGTTATGTTTTTTAAGAATGTTACTTTTAATAGGAAATACAATCTGTTCAATATTTCTATTGAAAGTTAATTCCAAGGATTCCCACAAAAAAGTTGAAATAGGCGAACAAATTCAAAATGGTGAAAAAATAACTGCAATGAAGAACTGTTTGAAATTTAAATTTGTACCCAGCTATGAAATTGATCAACAAGGTACACGTTCACCCTTAATTAAGATAAATCTTGGGAGAATAATTTCTCTCCTTTACATAAGGTATTACTTACTACTCAACCGTAAATTAATTTGTTTTTATCCATCCCGTGTATACACAGAGTGTATAAAAACAAATTAATATACAGCTACCATATATATGTGGTCGCTTACAAGCGATGAAGCTTTCAAGAGTAAATAAAACATTAAATCGCCCGTGGAGTTCATGAAATATTATCTTCTATGTTAAAAGGTGAAAAGGATGTAGGAGTTTTCTCCGAATATTCGTTATTAAAAGTATAAAGAGCAGAATAATGATTCAAGAGAAATTCTACAGATCTGTTTTATCCAAATCCCTTTATATGAATTTCATGCCAGTTTCTAGACATCATTCATACAAACCTTTCAAAACATTCAACGAACATGAAGCTAAAGCAAAGATAAAATATATTTATATTTGCACATAAAAAAATTACGTTGTATTTAATTGCACAAGTAGGGAAACGAGATGCACTCGTAGAAGCAATTAACATTCTAAAACTGACGAAGCAAATTGAAACTTTGTTTGTCGCACTCAACACATTTAATCAGTGAAGCTTGTTCTGTTTCATTTAAATAAAAATATTTACTCAGGAATATTTACTCAATGCGAAAAATACTAAATATATCAGCCCTACTGTATTTAATTCCTTAATTTTCCATAATTTTTTGAATCACTATTCCTTAATAGGTTTTGAATGACATTAATTTGTTAAAATTCTGCATTGATTCAAAGCATCAATGGTCGTTATCTAAAATTCATGTTTGTTTTATATTCCTCATCAAAACGCAATTTGAAGTTTGAAAACGATTCGATGATAGAGGTTTTTGAAATAAATCCCCCGACAGCTGTCAAACGAAATACGATTCACAAAGTTAAATGAGAGTAATGAAACCTAATACTTTCAAAAAAAAAAATATATATATATAAAATAAAACTAGCTTCTGAGTTTTCAAATTAAAGGAAGTGTTTTAAGAAAATTACACTCTGTAATATAAACTGACATGAAGGGTGTTTACTTACTACATTACGTAGTGCTCGAGGGAAATAGAATTTTATTAAATATTCTTTGTGAACTCTTTCAATGAACTCTTTGAATCAGGATCACGAACATTGAATAACTTAAGCTCTTCAGCTTAAGTCCATGAGGCAACTACATTTTTCTGATTGAAACGAAAGCGAATCATCTTTATGGAAATTGAGGCATTTTGCCGATGGTCGTTAAATGCAAGGAGCACAGAACACAGCTTGCGCAACTCGAGAATTTAATAGGCGTAAAATCAACTAGAGGAACCGAAATGAAAGACAAATAGCCATTTATTCTGATCTTCAATTTATCCCATTAATATAGTTTAGAGAGTTAATAGAGTCACTAGCAAGAATATAAATAATATTTAATTTTATAATCACCTGACTCAATTATTATATGCAAATTCGATAACACCATTTCCGAAGTAATAAATGCCTTAGTCTTTATCTGAATCAGCAATAAGAAGTATTTACCACTGATTCCAAACTGATGATTCCACTGATGAACTAGTGAATGTCACACCCTCTACAGCGAAATTCTGCTGATTCAAATATAGAAATGATTGACAACAAGAATTTTTAAATAGAAAATTGTGTGTTCCAAGAAGATCGTGAAGTTATTAATTTCATGCGTATAATATATTTACAGTCGACTGCTTCTATTTAAGTGCAGGAAATTGTCTGTCAGCCGGTTTCTATAATTTCAGAGGAAGAGCTGCGTAACTCAGGAAGGCATAAATACCTACTTAAAAGGATTCCATAAACTACTCAGCCAGAGAAGAACCGATTTCAACCAAACGCTTATTTTTTGTAAACACTATCGATTTGTAAAACTAAAGACTAGAGTCACGATAAAGCAATTGCAGGAAAAAGATAGGTTTATAATATCGGGATTGCGCATATACATCGTCATATGGCCAAGCACCAGCCTCTCAGAGTGCGAATATATCTGCTTGAAACGCGTGTACTCGCATGTACCATTTATTGCCCCGTTTATTACTCTTAATTGCATCCTTAACAACGAAGCCTTCCAGATTCCACTTTTCTCATCGAGAGTTTCTTCTCGCCTTACTTTTTCTTTAGTATTTTGCATTACCTATAGACTTTAAACCAATGGCGCCGGTCTATGCTGAAAAACGTATTTTATAAGTCGAAACAAAATTATTTTCATGCTAGATTTCAAATCTTGCATTCTTACTTTTAAATGTTCGTAATGTAAGTTGCCTCACGTGCATTTCAGGGTCCCTAGCTGAGATTTAGTGTGGCAGTATGTCATATATTTTCGTTTTTAATTGTAAAGAAACGGTGTTAATGCTTTCATAACGTAATCTATTTCCATATATGCAGTACTTAGTACCAGATTATATAGACATAGGCGCCACTGCTTTTGCCTAAGTAAACTTGAAAACGGAACGAGAAAACTGATTCTGATTCGCGGAAATATTCTAGTTCTCTCGACAACCATGTCGTACGTTTTCAAGTGGAAAACGAGTGCGAGAGTAGGTATATGTGGAACGAGAGAAGTAGCGAGGATGCAAAATAAAGGAAATGCAGTGAGTCATTTTCAAACGCACAGAAAATTGAGCGTAATTCAATGAACACATGCAGATTTCAAGTTATTCTTCACTTGCATTGTTGTTTGAAGCAAACAAAAACGGTTGATTATTTGATAATGAGCAGAAGCCACAAGGTTTTCTCTTTATATGAAGGAAATTATTTATGGATACTTTCCTTGACTGTCATTAACTTTTAGATAGGACAAGAGCTTTAATATATGTATTCAGTATTTCATTGACGATTTTTACAATCTCGAATACTTTACAGAAAAGACTTCCAAAACAGTTTTCGACAATCAAGGAAAATTTCAATAATTAATTTTTTCCGTGATATTTATATATAAATTATGGATTATTCGTACAACAAAACTTTACGTCACGCGATATCTGCATATGTTATTTCTTAAGATAGATAAATCTCAGAAGTAATATAAATAAGCAAAAGAAATAAAAAATTAAGTAAATCAGAGGTAAAATAAATCGGAAGTAATGCCAATGGTGCAAATGAATCGCGTGCAGCATACCTATATTTTAGATTATAATTGACTTAGATTAGTTGAATCAACAACTTGTTCGTTTATCGAACCTGTTTGAATGTGTTATTTCAGTGCGTTCATAACTCATCCCCTTGTAACTTGCCCCCTGTAAATTCCTATGCTTGGGGTGCAAATCTTCTTCAACGCGCGCAGATTGTACTTGAGACATTGCTATAATTAAATTCGCGACACAACTTAAACAAAATTAATAACTTAAAAAATCCTTTACATCCGTTTCAATTAAAGTTGGCTTAGTATTTAACAGCATTGTTCTATTTTTTTCGTGTTTAGAAAATAATCTCAAATAATCTCCGTGTTTGTTATGAACCCTTTAAATTTAAATATAGGATACGTGATAGAATCAGCAGTTATTCTACACCTCGAACAATTGCAATACATCTGAATTTAATTCAATACAATGCCTCATCCTCATGTCTCGCATGAGGGTGCAGCGTTCATTGAATCAAATGGCATTATTGCTTTGAAAACCAGGTAGTTTGCGTGCTCTCACAGTCGGATGTTTATTGCTGTGAAAGTCTACGCGCCCTGTCGGAAATTCAGTTGGTCATGGGCATAAATACTAAAGACGCATTCCGCTCGAGTCATGAACAATTTGACTGAGGATTTTAACTGCAGAAGAACTATAAATTTTATCTTGTACCTCTTTACGCCTTCCTGTACTTAGTCTTGATGAGATACGTCAAAGAAAACTATACCTATATTAATAGATTTCCGCTTTTTGTTGCATTTTATTTTTCCTTGGGAAAACGATATTAGAAATGCAAAAAGAAAAAGATAAAAGAATAATATTACCATTTAAAAAGTACCAGATAAGGCTTAGACTTTGTACTTTTGAATCAACTTTAGATAGAAATTATCCTTTGATTTTAGTTCGGTACAAAGTCAAGCTGAATTGAATTGATATAAAGTATTTTTTAAAGATGATATTAATCATTTTTACGTTTTTTTTTCAGACTGGAGTCCGATTGCCAGAAGGTGCAAGTGCAGCATTAGCCAAACCAACCAAGTACCATTATTACCCTCACAATCAACATATTTATCTTCTGCCTGAATGCGCAGTTCAACAGGTTTGTAATGCAGTTTACGTCAGATTGAATTTTACACAACCTTTGTGCGCTTGTCCCGGACGCTACCGAGATCCATGTAGCGCATCTCTTGATAGCGATGACCTACACACGACAGAATTGGTCACTGATCCTCGAACCAAGGTAAGTTTCTATACACTTTAATATCTTTAAATAATACTAAAATCAAGAAAAGAATATGCCGCGCCAAAATAGGTTTCATATGTGTATATTTAATCACGTGAATTAACATAGTGATTGAGGCGGAATGCAATCGTCAAAAAAGCGTACGGAGTAATAATCCGTATTAAGCGATTATTAAACACTGTGTCAAGCCTTAATTACATTGTAATTCAACAGAATTTATATATAGTTCACGTATCAGGCAGAGGTCTACCACACTATGCATTGCACTGATGGATTGCCACAGAGTGCAATCAAAGTTGAGGTTTCACGAATGACAACCCATTTGAAACCCTCAAATAATACGTATAAACTAAATAAAACGTGATTTAAGGGACAAATTCAGATAGTAGTCATCACAGTACCTATTGTACTTAAAATTTAAATTAAGGATTCAATTTTTTGACAAGCCACTGATTCTGAATCGATTATAAGTATGAAAATTCACTGATTCCTCCAGTGAACAGTCCCTCACCTAAATTACAAATAATGTGAGTATTGGGGTAAGTGCGCCTCAGCTCACTTTATTAAACGATATACTTCTCCCAGGCAATATACATTACTTCATTGCTAAAATGCTAACACCTCGTGGCAATGAATGCACTGAAGTATGCAATATGCACATGAGAAGATACATATTTCCTTGTCGACCGGTCGTCTGACTGGAAATCGTTCGTGGGAGTAACTCAAGAAGATCGAAGAACATCATATACATACGTATGCTCTACATATCTACATCATGGTACAAAACCGGTGGCCTCTGGGATATGCTAAAAGTAGGCGAACGGTTTATTTTCAAGTTAGACAGGATCTTCCGAGTCAATCGAACGGTAATATGTACGCGATGCATTCGTCCATACGACGGGATCAAGTAAACTCGTTCGGAAAGAGGGTCTATAATAATGTTGTATCTTTGAAAAATTCTTATAATCTTAAACTAGGTGTTGGCGTAACGAAACTGGACAGGCGATAGAACATTCATGAAAGCTTAGCTTATCGAACAGTTCCAGGAATGTGAAACCATCCTTGCGAAACAAATTCTCCTGGACATTCAGATTATGCACCTATAATGAGTCATTATACCTATGCTATTAACAATTTTTGCATTTTTATAATATACAAGTGTCAAAGATGATCCATAAAGAAGATTAATGTTGAGAGCTTTTTTAAAATCAACTATACGTATTTTCTTCTCGTTTTCATGTAAGGATACGAAAATTTCTTAGAAATGAACCAGTTCTCTCAGATCGTGGATGGAATTTCATCCATGATCTTTAGTAATGAACTAAAAGTACCCAGTTTCATAAGAATCGTAGGTGTAGCGAGATTTTTCTTTATATTGATTTGCCCACCAAGAATATTCTACTTTGAGTTGCTTCATTCAAATCCCACACAGGGGGGATGAAAGGTATTCGCAAAAATGAAAAAAGCTAGGCAATAAAAGACTGATAATAAGCAAATTAAAGATTAGATGCAGAACCTTAATTAAGGGTTCAAGAGAGTCCTTCATTATCACTCATTTCATTACATATAAAATTATTTCTCACAATCTTCCTATAACATCTAAATCATCCATTCCTATAAACACATGTATTTCCGCACGCTTTTCTCTGAACCTTTAACATGCATCTTTTAGCTCTAATGTAACAACGAGTTGTTTCATCTGCTGATAAGCCGCATCTGCCAGATAATCCACATGTATTATACACATCTACCTAACAGGTAACATTTCCAGAAGGAGGAGTAATCGCGCCTAAGTATAATAATCATTGGATAAGAATAAGACTAAAACCAGGAAGTGAAATAGGATGAATCAGTAGTAATGGTCTATCTACTCGACTGGCACTTCGAGATACGGGTATTCACGAGGGGCATCTTTACGTGAAGTAGCAAATGTCGGATAAAACTGTAGCGGACAAAAAAGTTTTCAAGGAAATAGATGACATCGCTCAAACTGTACTTCAAAGAGCAAAGTGATTTCTTGTGTTAAAGCAATGAAAAAAAGTTTTAAGTACCCCATGCTCTCTTGTACTTCTTCTTTGAGATTATCAAGATTCCCTGACAGATTTACACACGCTTTTCAATTAAAGATAGATATAGTAAAAGTTTTCAAATCAATGATTCATTGAAGGGTCCCAAATGCGAATTGGCGGCTGTTTAAATTTTATTGTTCGATCTACCGCCGATTAATGGACCAAGTGACCTTTTAATATCCAAGTGATGGATATTAAAAGTTTTCAAGGCAATGATTAATTGAGAACTATTCATTGATTCGTTTGAAAGTGCAAAAATTTCAAATTTTCCCGAAAAAATATCTTGTGACATTTTAACCTGAATATTTTTCTTTAAACTCTTTACTTTCTCATTATTCTTCTTTTTCTTTGCTTTTGCTATCTAGACTGTAAAGCATTGTTCTCCACATAAATTCCTCTTTAAATACTTGTGAAGCTTATAATTAAATAGTGAAAATTTTAATAAGTTTCATACGGGAAGTGGAGTCACATTTCGTGAATTCCAAAAACAGGACATGTTGTCTTTGTGTCTAGCCATTAAAATCAGCAGAAATTTCTGCTCGGAATATTAAATTCCTACATTAGAACTGGTTCATATGCAAAAATTGTTTGCCTACTGTAATAATAGGTCTAGAGCAAGCGTTGATAATTTCAGGTAGTATGTAGGATTTCAAAGAAGATGGAGCGAGTCGGCGAGCCGCTAAGCGGAGGAATACCGATCCCGTCGATGCAAGACGGCCGAGGAATATAAACTCTTGCGATACTCTTTGCTCGTAAATTCGAGACCCGCAACTAACTAACGACTCGCGCTTCTCTTACCGTACTCGTAAATACCAGGGGAAGCAAAACGCATCATGCGTCGCCTAGCAGAAATCTGCTCCGGGTAAATGGATTGGAAAAAATAGATAAAAATCGCGATTGGTGCCTGCGATATAATATAGATAATGCACAATATATAATATACAATAGCAATAAAATATATTTATCGGACTTTATATTGAGTCTCACAATAAATTAAAGATAAAAGCTCGGTTCAGTTTGGAAAAATTTCCTTCCAAGATGATGACGAAATGATACAACAAGCTTTTCATTTTTTTTTTCTTGTTGAATATATATGTCAATGGAAAGCCGGAAATTATATGTTTCAAAGATTTTAAGAGATCACGTAATTTTATTGGATTTTTAAGGAATTCTTTTGGCTTTTTGGTTTAAAATAGGTAAAAAAAAAGTGAATAGATGATCTACTACATTTCCCAGTTTCTTTGTCGTACCCGATACTTGCAGAATGTAAATCTGTGGTTTAAAGTGCACCTGAGCATTGAGCGTTGAATCACGCGGCGAGGAAACACCCGGAAGTGAATGCCAGGAGATATACGGGCACGCGACGCTATCGGAAAGAAGGTAAAAATGGGGTCGGAAAGGTTAAAAAAAACAGACTCGCTTGGACATCAATTAGACGGAACCGGTAATGAGTGCCAAGGAACGTGGAGATATATGCCTCGAGGATATGCAATAGAATATCTGGAGCGAACGGACGTTCTAGCGTTTTGCCTCTTTTTTTAGTCAGATTCTTCTTCCCTCTCTCTGTTCACCGCCGCCGGACCGGACCGGCGAGTGTCGAGCGGTCGACATTAAATCGATATCTGGTGCATATCGAGGTCCAGGAGGTTTGATTCAACGAGCGCAAAGGATCGCATTGATGCGAACAATATTCTGCATGCTCGCTATTCAAGCCATTTTTTTGTAAACATAAGCTGATTCTAAAGAACTGAAAAATAATATGAAAAAGACTATAGGAAAAATTTCAAATTTTCTATTGCTTGCTAGGTGGGATACACAAAAAGCATAAATGTCCTAGGCGTCCAGCAAACTATTTCCACAAAGTAATTAAAAGATACAAGTCTTGCAGCGATTTCCATAGTAAGTAGCCTTATCTGTCTGAAATTGGCTCTTTCGTTTTATCCCCTTGAATACACAAGTGGAGACCGTATACATTTGAATTCATCGTATCCAGCCGGTTGAAATATATTCCTATTCCACTGAATCATGCATTCTAGCAGATTTTTACCTTACGGGCGTGCAAAATATTTTTCGAGAATATTGTCGAGTGGAAACCGAAAATAGGTTCATCACCTCATGGTATGCAAGGACTTTGTAATATAGTGCATAGTCATCGCAGTAGCGTCCTTTTCGGAGAATACGTGGACAATAAAGCCAACAAAAGGTACCAGCAAAACCAATTCAAGCGAGGTACGTAGTTGAGCAGCAGCAAGACAAAGTGACGCGAAAGGAGATAAACGGAAACTCGCTTGAAAAACAAGCAAAAATTCAAACTCAGTCTCTTCTCTCAGAGAGACCGCCAAAGAATTTCAAAGCATTCATAAGACTATGATGGAAGCAGAGCAGTAAAATAGTCGATGGACTGGTCTTCTCATCTTAACTTCCGAGTAATTCAACTGTATATTTACTTTCTGGATGAAGCCGTCAAATTTGTTCCAGACAAGTTGGAAAATTGAAATGGAAATATAATTCTGGATGAAGGTCGGCTCAAATCACTTAAATATCAATACTCAAAAAGTTCGAAACTACCGAACTATAATGACTAAGAATTATTTACAAAAAAATCCATTCGATCAAACATTATAGACAAGAAAGTTCATGGTATCGTTTCCATATTGTTTTGCATTCTTCGAAAAAGTCACGGAACAGGAAATCATGTAGGACGGATAGACAAGTCCATTCATCATTCTCACGCGCGTTTTCTCAAGACAAAAGTCCTTCTACAACGACAACGAAACAAGATGAACTGGCATGTTACAAAAAGCGCTCATTCACTTTCAACTGGTGTGACAGCTTCACAGCGACATCAACTCTTGAGCACTCGTATGTACCATCGGGTAGATACGATGCGATGCACTTGCCTCGTGACATTCGTTCCGTGCAGCTGCACTTCCGCTTTAGTACTGAATCACTATATTGCGGAAACTATTCCCGCGTCTCGAATTAGAAGCAAGATTAGAAGAAAGTTTCCTCTAAGACCTTATTGATGACTTTCGACTTTAAATTAACTATCTTTATTTAACTTTGCCAAACCTGGCCGAATGTCAAAGCGGAAGTCGAAGTTGAACCTCTATACCATCTGAATACTATACTTTGCTATCATGAATTGACAAAAAGTTTGTTATTAGTTTCTTGAAGTTATATCAAGAAGATGAAATGAAATGCTATCAACCCGGAGGAAGTAATAGAAGATACTTCATATTGAGTTCAGATGCTCTGCTCGAGTAGAAGAGAGTCAGGAAATCTGATTTCACCCACTTAGAACTTGCTGCAAAACACCTATGGCAAAAATTGCATTTGATTGTAATCAGTAAAGTGAAACGGGTTAACCAGAACAACGGCCTACCGTCTTCCCCCCTAATTACTTTATGATATGAAAGACATCGTTATCTACTACAATAGCCATTATCACTGTTTCAAAACTATCTTCCAGTCTAAAACTATTGTCCACCTGGATAAAACCATTTTTCACAAGTTCATTTAGCACAAATACATCAGAGAATCAGTGCAATAAGTGCTTCTAACTGTAAGTAAACTCTGAGAAAACTTGCACGTGAAAATTGCGATCTCAGATGGATGTTCATCCGTTAAAACGATCCTAATGAAGAACATGAATTAAGTTTCTGCAGTTGAATACTTGTAGGTGAAGAAAGGGTAAAAAGTTTTTGAAAAAAGATAAAGAGAGCAAATGGGAGAGATCCAAAGAAGGGAGAAGAGAATAGTCATGGTAGGCTTGACTGGAGGAATCCAGCTTGAGATATTTATAAACTGAGCCTCGGACTTAGCAGAGATAGAGTCTATGGCTAACTGTAACCGAACCATCTCCTTTCCTCTCGTTCCGCTGCATCTCCAGGCTCACAGCTTCTCTCTTTCAGTAAAGTGCTCTCTCTTGTGGCGATCTTCATCCTACGTCTTTCGCGATGGAGAGACACTTCGATGGGAATCGCCATAGTATATATATATATGTAAAAAGCACGAAGGGAATCTTATGGATACATCAACTAAGTTCCAATAATGCATGATGTCTAGAAGCTAAAGCTAACATGTGTTTGAGCTGTAAAAATCGAAATTACTTGCTTAAAGGCGATACCTTCAATGAGTGTTAAAGCTGGTATGTCCATCTTACGAAGAAATTTAAATCCCGGTAATGATTTATTTATTGTTTCCTAAAAGCTCTAAAGTTTATTATGAACACCGGTACTGAAATTCCGTTAATCAAACAGTTTATCTACTTTTAAAGAAAAGACTTTCAAAGTCGATAAAATGTGATTTACCTTCCCGGTAAAAAGGTGTGAATTGAAAGAAAGTGTTTCAAATTAGAATATTGACACTTCATTGTTTTCCAGAAGAAATTAAATTGACGTCAATTTTCGAGATTACCTTGGAAAAGGTGAATAGGTGTCGAGCGCTGTGATGATTGCTAATTTCAAAGACAAAATATATGAGCAGCTATACCACAAATTTTACGTTGTTGACAATTTCTAACCAGATTTCTAACAAAAGACAGATTTAAAGACTTCTGGCCATTCCCAGACATCTTTGAAATGCTTGAAGCTCAAAACTGAAAGTAACAATGCAAATATCAATGTAATAAGGAAACTGAGTGGTTCTTGGCTGGAGAGAGTTTTCGAATGCATTTATGATAATAGCAAGGCGTGTGCTGTAACATTAGCTTCCTCATCTAACTACTTCGGAAATATCTTGGAAGTGTAATGTTCCATTTCCACTGTACTTAGGGACGCTTCCACCATTAAATGAAACTTAATGTCGCAATCAACTACTTAGAAAGCTTCCTAGGGAGTTTATATTCCACTTAAGTTGTAAGTAAAATAGTACAATCAGCCCTTAGTGTTTCAAGGTTGAGTATCTAAAGAATGTGAGATTATATTTTACAAAGTAACAGGCGGAAGATCTTAGAACCTATATCACTGCTACCTCACCTGTTGATGCCTCAAGATCGTAAAAGGAAGCCACCTACCCCATTTTAATTTTAAATTTATCGACTTTTTCGATTTTACCGCAAATATACAAGACAAAATATGATTGATACAGAATTTCAAGAGCAAACTTTAGAAAGTATGAATCAGATTAATATTTTTTCTACATTAAAGTTAGATGGTATGAAAATAAATATGACTCTAAGAAATACTGCAGAGTATTACGGTTATAGATCAAGATTAGAAAGCAATTAAAGTGAAACATTAATATTTAGCAATATATTTACGACTTATCTTGCCTTAAAACTGGATTTATAAATCAAAGTTTTCATGAATATATAAGTACAGTTAATTCAAACCCGTCACTACTAAGCAGTATTAATTTAATAGAACTGCATATCTAAGGTCAAGTTTGGTGAAAGTGAGAAAACGAGATAAGGTTCTAGTATGTAATGTAAAGCATTTTTAGTTTAAAGTGCAGTTAAGATTCTAGAAAAATTCACCGTCAAGATTTACAAAATAAAAGCTCAGGAAATAATGATATTAATAATATTTCAAATAAGTCGTAATGGATAATTAGTTCTATACTAAAAAGGTACATAATTACGAATTTATTATAATATTTAATTACTGCAGAAGATAACGCAATAAAACAAGATGAATTAGGAAGAAGCAGTTCTTCACTAATTAAATTCTGTCCGATTATCGTTAATATTTATCTGATCTTTCCAAAGGGGTAAATTTCCAGTAAAACTTGTCCAAGAATCAAACGAACATAAATATTGCGGTCTTGCTGGCTTATGAGTGCAGTAAATTTCACCATTAGGTATATCTCCATGCATAATATATTTCTATAAGATGCATGAAATGGACATAATGAATAATTTTATTATTTACTGTCATCGGTTAATTATGCGGATGCATAGTTACCATGGGCGATAAAGAAAGTTTTATAATACTGTATTCAAAGTTCGAAAATTATTCAAAAACTTTAATTGATTTTGCAGCGTCAATGTCCACTAAAGTGTAGATTATACAATCCTATCCCTTACAGAATATTAATATGTATTAAAATTGCTATTTTAAAATAATTCTTTATATGATAATGGGTACAGTGATTGGCCAACTTTGAAAATGATTGGCCATTTCAAAATGATCATATATTAAAAAATATTGACAATTAAAACTTATAATAAATAGCGTAGACTGTGTTGAAAATAACCTCGCACTGTTTATTAATAGTTTTATTTGTGAATATTTCTTAATTACGTTAAATTTTCAAGAATCGAAATACTCTTTCCAGCTTTGTATAGTAAAAATTAATGTGAAATGTTATTTTCCTTTAATTTCATGCCACAGCAAGACATTTACAAGGTTAGAAACTTTGTAAACTCCAAGTTTCAGATTCAGAAATTAGTTTCCGGACTTTGAAGAACTTTTGTCGAATGAAAAAAGTTGTTTGCTGATAACCGTTTGTTTGAAAAGAAAAATATTTCCCTCATTTTCGATTTAAATTGCTTTCAGAAATTATTAGTTACCTCAACCATTTCAAATGCAGGCAGACTCTGCTAATGATAGATTAAATTAGCTCGTCATTTCAATCTTCGAGAGAAAAATCTCGCGACTTATGTAATTGCATAAAATTAGGACCAGAATCTTGGAACTGAATCTGAGAAGTAACAAGATCAAATAACATGTCGTTTGGTAGAAGTCAATCAACCCTTGATTGGGTGGTGTATTTAGAAGTGTATAAGACGGATTTTGACATTTTAATTGGTTTTCAGGCGCTGACATTGGTAAAGACGTGCGAACCCGTTGCTGAAATGAGGGAATGCAGAGCCCCTAGGGATTGGTCGTTACTCGCATTGCAAAATGTGCGGACAGGAAAGTCGCATTACCTCGTGATCTGTCGGTGCCCCGACACGAACATACTTGGTAAGTACAGCAACTTGCAAAACATGTCCTGATACATTCTGAACTTGAAACTTATCCCACCCTAGCTCATGATAAGTGCTCAGATCAGATATATCGGGATTATAGCGTCGCCATAAGACATCAGAGTAAACGTTGAGAAGATAATTGGGTACGAGAAAACGATGATTGAAAATGCAAGAAGAAAAACGCGAAAATAACAGCTTTCGATCGCGACCAATTTTTTTTTCTTTTTTACTTTAGCTTCTTTCCCAGCAAGATCCTAAGTGCCTTCACGAATGATCCTTTTCAACGCATAAACGCTTGGTAAACTTATCGACAGGTTGTCCACATTGCAGACGGTTGCAAATACCCAGTTTTGACATTTGAAATTGCTTCACAATTCTCTTTTAATTCGAGTTATTTCTTGAAAATAAGCGAAAATGGTTTAGTATAAGGAATAAAAGTTTTAAACAAAGGTAGCCTGGGAATCAGAGAAGTAGTAACAAACGTAAAAAAGTTTGCCCGTTTGAAGCTGCTAGTTTTCATTTATGAAAATTTATTAAAATGTTGTAAGAATTCTCTATTTCTTAAAAGAAATTCTTAACTTATTCCCATTTCCTCAGTCTGATTGAAATTCTGATAAAAGTTACTCCATAAAGAGTAAACTGAAAATGATATAGGGGAACTATCCTGAAGTCTATGATGTTTATAGAGAATTATTATAGAGTTATTACGTCAAATCTGAGGAAATCCATAAAACATCTGATTATGAATTATAGCATACTGCTATTCATTTATCTTGAATATAGGATCATAGAAGCAAGAGAATAATCACAATTTGTATACGAATACGAACACAAATCACGCTTATAAGATTCAGATTCAGCAAAATTTCATTTCACAAAGGTGAAAGATGAGCAACACTAATTAGTAAACTAACTGACAAACTCGCTGACAAGAGCAAGAAGGCGTAAAACTTTCTTGATCCAAGAGGAAGTTCTGAGATTAAAAAATGTATGCTTTTCCTTTTATCACTCTCTCGTATCCCACTAAGCTAGATAAGTAACTACCCTGAACTAGAAAACAAGTAATTGATATGTGCTGGTAATTTTTGCAGATATAATCAAATTGCATTATGAAGTACTGATTTTGTTTTAAACTAATCAGAATAATTGCAATTACAATAATTATTGCTCGTTAAAAAAAGCGTTGATAGAACGATTAACAACTGCTTAATTTTCCGCATTTCTCACAGTACAAGGGAGATCTATAATTAAATTTCACTTCATAAATTACCTCATTACCATACATATCAAAGTAAAATAATTGCATATTATATTTAACCCAATTAGCTATTCGGTTACACACACGGATTTTCTGAATTCCATTAATTTAATTAATTATTGTTCTATGGTTTCGTTTTTCAATCATTTTTCGTTTAATAGAAGGACCAATGAGCCATGATCAACC
The DNA here is from genome assembly GCA_900474275.1 of Synergus japonicus. Classification (NCBI taxonomy): domain Eukaryota; kingdom Metazoa; phylum Arthropoda; class Insecta; order Hymenoptera; family Cynipidae; genus Synergus; species Synergus japonicus. Next base: position 138,638 of record UCOH01005788.1, read on the forward strand.
AACTTATGCAAGTGTGCCCGGAATTCGTGTATATGGAATGATGTGTGTACAAGGAAATAGAAGAGGACGTCCTTTGCGGCACATCCGCAGTCTTTTAGGTATGGTATTACCTTGGAACATCTTTTTGCCGAAATAACAAAATCCAAAATGGGAAAAAATATCGAAAAAATAATTCCCGAAATTTCAAATTCCGAAACGAAGATAATATGACCGAAAATTTTTATTAACGAAACTTTAATATACCGAAATTATAAGATACCCGACTTCACGCATTATTTTTCCAGGTTTATTAGACGAACAAGAATTAGTTGAAGAAAACGAGGCGAGAGCAGCCTTCCCTTGGCATATGGTTCCGCATTTAATGAAGACTGCAAACTGGGACTAATTCGCAATAACGTAACTCTAATAACGCTGCCTTTGAATCGACAGTGAACTATTTATTACGAAAATCATAGCTCTTCTTTCAATTCATTTCTCGAACATTTATTTATAATATTTATTTTAATCGTAGCCAGAGACTCGGGCAATCGATATTCCGTCGATTAGACTGTAATGCGTTTTTCTAGTTTTACTTTTACGAAAGTAATAAAAATAAATATTGCCTACAAATTAGCTAGAATTACGAGAAGCTCGTTTATATAATTATGAAATTTTTATTAAAGATACGAAAAAAGACGTTTTATAATTAATTAATATTACATTTTATAGGATGAAGCTAAAAAAATTATTCATAAAAACATTTCTTTTCCTTACATTTGTTTTTGTTTTCGTTCTTAGAAAATGTTTATGCTCCTCTCTAAAATGCAATACGAGCTTTTAATAATCGATTTTTGTTCGCAAATTATTTAATTCTCTCGTTCTGTTTCCACTATTCTCTCCGACGTCCGCTATTATTTAAATTAATCACGATTTATAAATAATTTAATATTTGACCTATTCGATAAAATTCTATTCTCTTATAGTGACATAAGTCTTAATTTGAATTGTTTCCTACGTAGTATTCTTTCATATTTTTACTCTAAAGATTTGCAAATACGACTGTCATTTCTTGCAAGTAGCAAGAAACGAATTATCTTCTTCTTAAGCTTAGATATTTTAATGCGATATGGAATTTTGCTCAATGACTTGCAAACGACGAATTGTATTCGAAATTGAAGATAAAATTCAATTTCGTATGTCTAATTCACGTAGTGCAATTTCGAGAGTAATTTTTTATGGAATGACAAGACGCGATGTGATCAAATCGAATGCAGTGTTCCCAAGCGAAGCCATGATATCATCTTCCTACTTATTACTATTAATTGGAGTAACAAATAAATTATGTTACAACATTCTGTAAACGCGAGAGCGTACTTAATATTATTATATTTAGCACCCTATTATACAAGTGTGATCCTTGTAGTAGTATGACCAGTAATTCTACTTTGTAAATAATAAATGTGGCGTAAGATCGATAATAAGGGCCTTTAAAAAATTATTTTGTCAAACCTTTAATGTCAAATGTAGTTAAGAAATGGGAATTTATAAACAGAGTAAAAGTTATGAATTATAGTGCAGGTGCAACTCTCTTTCAGAAAATCAATAATATACTTCTCTCGACTCTAAAAATAAAATATACATATAGAAATATATTTAAAATATGGAGAAAAGAAGCTGATTCTTGAATAACTGCACAAAATAAATCGAATTGGAATAAAGAATTAATTGAAAGACGAATATTATTGATAATTTCAATTGAGAGATAATTGAGAAAATATTTGCTGTGTTCCCACGATAAGAATTTGATAATAAGAGAAAAATATTAGGTACTCACCGAGAACATCAGAATTTACGAGGACACTGCAGGAGTACATGGGTGTAACGAGTCGAGGTCTTCTTAAACTAAGGGCTCTCCTGCAAGCTTCTTTGCATGCTGAAATTAGGTGTCCTCCAAGGTGTCCTTGACTTTGATTTCCACCATCACTACAATCAAGAGAAAATGTAATTTGTTTTGTTTATCTCAAATTGCGATTGAGAAAATATACACACATTGAACTTCAGTTTAAAGTAATAAAATTTAAACGGGATTATGTGAAAGTAGAAAACCGTGTATACAATACCAACCTTGAAGAATCGTCATATATTTCCCATTTTTTCACAATGAAACACACGCCCATCATTGGTTCCTCACAAAGTGGACCAGCAAAGGTTGCCAATTGGAAGCCATTGATCATGCTATTTTCGTATCTGTTTAAAATTTAGATAAATTATTTTTTCATTTACCTACCAAAATTAAAATAATTGTAATATGAACGTAGGATACATTGATTACTTTAATTTCTTTAGTTTCAAGAAATTGTTTGAAAGAAAACAATTTTATAAATGCAAAGTTTCCCTGTGGTATTTCTTTACGTAGTTAAAAATAAATTATTTATATATTACATAGTACACAACAAATTTATTAAGTTGGATCCAAACTTAAATTTCCCATTTTACTCAAAAAGTATTAAAATTACTGATTTTTTCGTTTTTATCCATAATTCTTTCGCGAGTTTTGTGTAACGCGATTTTTCCAATCCAATCTATAAATCTCAACGAAAAATAATTAAAAATTTAATTTTTACTTCAACTTACCATCGTTAGTAAAACAATGCGCCAAAATTTCATGTTTCAATAGACGTAGAATCTACAAAGTTTTCATAAAAATCACTTGCAAGTATTTAACGTTCAAAAAAAATATATCTATTATTGTCCAGCAATAATATGAAAATTCCGATGAACCTCGATCCGATTAAATCCCGATTAATACGCGACATAGTATATGGAATTTTCATTCTATTTAAAATGGATTTCCTTTGCACTGACAAATCTATATTTATTCATGTTTCAATCCAAATATACCGAAAATCTTTGTCCACAAAATCGTAACCAATGACGTCATCATTATTAACAATGCTCCGAAATTTTCCGAAACTGCGTTTTCAAAATACCATCAGGATACGCGGCGATTTGATCAAACTTTTTAAAATTTCTTATCTTTATAAGCTCTCGATCAATAATTGATTATAATTTTTCACGAAACACTATAAAAATCACTTAATTTTAAGCAGAAAATAAGCGAAGCCCAACGCGACGACTTTGTGCTCCGGAAGAGAAGTTTCTAACTCAATTTTTGAAAAGCAAGGGTTGCCAACCTAACAACTTTTTTAACTTTAAAAGGCGGGAAATTTTAAAAACGATTGCAAGGATTGTAAGACTTTTATGAAAACTTTATGGTTATTTCGTCATTTTAAAAAGAAAATTTTCACGCATTTAGTTATTTTTGAGCAAAATTTATAGGTTAACACAATTTTAAATTTAATCGTCAAAAATTGTAAGGTTACATATTTAAATCCATAATAACAGTAGAATATAAAACTGATTCATTAGCTCAACTTTACTTTGAAGCATTTTTAATTTAACAATTTTTAATTAAAATTATTAAAAATTTCCAATTAATTATTATTTTACCTTACTATACATCAGCATAACAAATTTAAATAATTTTTCAACTTTTTAATTCATTGAAAATGTCCATTCTTATTATATGTAATGTCTAAGAAAAAATATACTTACGCAGCCCTAGGATCTGTTGATTTGCTTTCGGATTCACAAGAATGAATTTTATAATCCGTTTCATTCAATAAAATATTCGGGCCACACTTCCTAGGGCCAAAGGACCAAATTTTATCCAAGACATCCCCCCATCCAGCTTCTTTAAAAGCATCCCTTAACTCATTCTTGAAAGATTCAATAGCCTTTTGTTTTTTATCTGACAAAGTTGTAGCTTCCAAAGACAATTTACTTATATTTGGAACATCTTGCAATTCCACATTATCTTTAACCGATCTATTCAAATCCTGATCGAGCAATTTAATCAAATCCACATTTTCCTCTAATAATTTTGTTACACGCTCTGGAAGAGGTTTGGCATCAATTTCAAAACAGCATTGTCGGTTGGCTGTCCATGTTTCCAAGCTCGGTTCCTCAGTTTTCATGCCAATCACTTCATTCACCATATCAACTTTTGGTGGTGGAACCACCGTTTCTCTGAAAGAGACAATTGGTTCTGAAACACTGATATCAACTTTAGCATATCTCAATTTAAGATCATCTAAACATCTTTCCAAATGGATTTCTCCAGCAGTATTCAAAACAATTTCTCCAGTCTCTTGAATATGCACCAAAGCACAAGCATCCGCTTGATTTAAAAGCTTCAAACCGTTAATCAATTTTTGCAAATCGTTAGGATGCTTTGGTTCCAAAGCAACTCTTAAAATTGGAACTGGAAGTGAAGTTAATTCAGAAAAAGAAGGGCAAGCTATTGTTGTACAAAGAGTGGCAGTCTTTAAAACATGTTCTTCTAAATTTCCTATACCGATCAGATTTCCAGCTGGTGCTTCTTCTAAATTCTCCAACTCCCTCCCCATTAGAACATACAATTTCTCGATCTTAACTCTCGTAACGTGTCTTCCAGATTTTAAATCCTTGAGCAAAGTTAATGGATCCACAAGTTCTCCAGCTTTCTCTCTTTCTAAAGCGATTCTTGGATTATGTTTCGGACCTAAGACGTAAACCTCACTACCTATCTTCAAAGTTCCAGAAAAAACTCGAGCGAATGCTATCAAAGTATTTTCACAAGATTCTTCTTCCTCTGCTTTACTTTCCTCTATAGTTTCTTCTCTTTTTTCCATTTCTAACTTCTCTAGAAATTTTATTCCTTCTGCATGAGCTTCTCTTTCCGTTTTTTCAGCATGTCTTTGCCTCGCGATTTCCCTGCGGTGTTCCAATTCCTCCTGCGTCAAAGGCCTCTGTTTATATTCTGGTAGTATATTCTTATTAACTGAGAACATCTTCGATATGAATACTATAATCGGTGCCTCTGGTGACGAATCACAAGCTAAAAATGACTTTTTTAGCTCTTGAGTTTCTTCAGGTAAAGAATGAAAATCAGAATTTCCACTCATCAATCGCTCTATTTTATCATCAGTCAAGTTGTTAGGAGTTGGTACTTTATCAACAATCATATTTAGACAAGCCTTTGCCAATGGAAGCCACTGAGTACAAATAGCCTGCAATTGACTTTTTGGATCTGTGTGCCTCAAATCTCTAGTGGTTAATTTAATATTTAATTTATCTACCAAAGTTACTACTTTATCCTTGTCTCTCCTAACCACCACGGTGTCGTACAAAGTCCAAATGTTCTCCAATATTAACTGAACAAACAAAGGCTTTTTTACTTTCTCCTGAGCACCTTTTAAAATTCGCTTCAATTTCATATTCAAATAGTAGTCGCCCCATAAGGTTTTTAACAAAACCTTCTCGCTGAATCCTAGTTTCTCTGCAAATATCTTTGCAAATTCTCGAATACTGAAACCCCAACCGTCAACGGCACTCGTAAATAAAACATTTCCCTGCTCAGGTGAGAAAAATAATTGAGAATCGTCAGCTTCCTCGAGAGCGGATTGCCAATCTGATAAATTTATTTCTCCAGTTGCGCCTGTTTCCTCTGAAACAATGTCTTCTTTTTCTTCTCGTTCCAGTATATCACTTGTAAAAAGTTCACCCATTACGGCATTGACTTGTTCTAAAACCTGAGATATATGTATATAAGCATCGAGTGGAGAGAGTTGCATTTCTGTAATTAGTCTATCGATTTTATTTAAAACCAAAATTGGTTTTAAACCTTCGATATAAGCGATGGAAAGAGCACTTCGTGTCTGAGGGCAAACTCCTTCAACCACGTCGACGACGATGATGGCACCGTCACATAATCTAACTGCGGTGGACACTTCTGATGCAAAATCCACGTGGCCTGGCGAATCGATGAGATTCACTAGGAATTCTGAATCGTTATGTACATGAAATAAACTGATTAAGCTAGACTTCATTGTAATACCTCGTAACTGTTCATCTGGTCTACTGTCCAGGTATCGGAGTTTCCCTGAAACAATAAAATTACCCAATAAAATAATACAAGTTTCGATCATAAATCTTACTTTTAGGTTCTTTATATTTGTAATAATGTAAGTTGAATACTTATTGAATTTTAAAAAGTCTTGAACTATAATCATATAATATTAGAATTATCACTACGAGTTTACAGTGACTCAGGGTGGCCACTGAAATTTCAGAAGAAACTTCTCGTTCAAAAATCAATTAGACAAATTAAATTTACGCTATAGAGCGAAAAAAGGTCCAATCCTAATATTTGATGAATAAAATCAGATTTTATTCAAAAGTTAAATATAGTATATGTAAAATTTGTTGACTTCGGAGCAATATAAATTCATTATAAATACTGATTGTATGGAATGGAAAACAAGAAATTATTCGAAAAATATACTCTTAATTATAAATTGTTTTTTCATTACCTGCGAGTTTACTAGAAATAATTCCGTTACTAGCAACGAGGGAATCCGATAACGTTGTTTTTCCATGATCAACGTGTGCTAGAATGCAAATATTTCGAATTCGTTCTGGATTGTGCTGAAGCTCTTTAAGCTTCTCCAAATCGATGTGCCTCATTTTTTTGTTTTTTGTGGTAAAAAAATAAAGACTAGACTTCGATGAATATTTGTGGTGAACCTATATAATAAACCTTCTAAACCTTATTGTTATTGTGTATAACTTAGATTATGTTTCCTATGTAATTAAGGAATTTTTAATAACACAACAATGTAAAAGTGCTGAGAAAAAAAACTAAAAGACGAAAAACCTAAAGTTTTAGATTCTAGAGTGAAATTAAACACTATTTCACTTTATTTTGTTTCCAGAGTGCAAATCGTTCACTAAACACCAACACAACTTGCGGCTTCCTGAACATCGCTTTCTTGAAGAACATACCCGAGTGTTGTTCAGATGAATGTCCAAAGCGAGGACACTCCAAATATTTTCCTAGATTAAGAAGATTTTCACACTAGAAAGGCCCTTGAAATTCGAACGGCGAAATCTGCTTGAAGGTTGACAGCTTCCCAGCTTTGAGGTTAGATTTCTTATGACGACCCGCGTTCACTTTTCCGCTCGAATGTCACACTAACAATAACTTATTTGATAAATCAGACTATCACGCGCACTTTTACATCCGATTTACCGTGTATTAATGCATTTTTTATGCTAATACGACGAAAACACGAGTAGCGAATAGCAGAACCGACTACTACCACCACGAAGTGCAAAAGGCATGGAGCATGCGAAAGTGAATGACTTGAACATAGCCTTTTTCTGTTGCAATGTTGCAAACTTGAAGAATCGATCTTTCAAACTCGAAATTCGAGATTTTTCAAAAAGAATAAAAATGGAACAATTTTAAATTGAAAAATGAAATTCTTTTTATTAGCAATTAATTTACTAAAATTTGTTAACACTAACATTAAAAATTTAAATGAAAGAATAAAGCCTCTTTAAATAAGTTAATGCGAATTGCTATCTTAAAATTTCTTAGTAAACTATAGAAAAATTTAACAAATTCCTCTTAAGAAGAAGATATTTCAAAAGTAATTTAAGCAAATTTTCGTCGATTTCAAGAGAATTCAAAAACAATTCAAGATCAATTCAAAAAGATTTTGGGATTTTATAATATATAATATTATAATAATAATAATATAATATTATATATAATATGGTTTGATTATCAAGACTGGAAATTATTTTATGTAATTCAATAATTCAACTTTAAGGAGTTTATAGATTAATCTGCACAGTAATTATAACACGTGCTTTAATATCAAACCATGACTGTCCAGAACCATTGAAAAGTATGAAAATCAACAAACACAATTTCGTCATTAAAGAATAATTAACACATCTGATTATTTTGTGATCTAAAAAAATACAGGAAGTTAAATTTGTATTCTATGGACATAGTAAGAATTACGTAAATGTCATCTAGTGAATTAAATATCGTGATTCCTGTAATAAAAGCATTATAAGAATGCATATCAAATACGGAAAATCACATTACAATTACATCCAGTTGATATAAAAGTTGGAATTTCCTTTGATGAAGAATGCATTTGAATTAAATCCTTCAAAATGTTCAAAACAATCGTATTCGTTACTCTCTGTGTAGCCGTGGTAAGAAAAATTATAATATAATTTATTAATCGAAGATTATTGTTTAAAACCTTTTGGTTTTGCCTAAATTTCTGTGCACGGAGAAAACTCTATGGTTGTGGTGGTAGTTGTACCGAATTTCACCTTTGGATATTAGCTCAAAAGTACATTTATTTAAATTAAAATGTAATGTATTAATTTATATATAACTTCATTGTGTTGTAGTTAATATTAAAGTTTATAAATTATATTGCCAATTTACTGTAATCGCCTAAAAAATATATTTCCAAATTATCTCAGTTGGCTCACAAGGAACCAAGACCTCCAGGACCTCCAGGACCTCCAGGCCAACCTCCATCAGATCAAGGAAAATCAGAAGTAGAAGATATTCCTCATTCCAGGGTACGTAGCAAAACATATAAGTTCGAAATTCTTTTATGGCAAATATACAATATAGTTCCAAAATTCTCAAGAATTTAAAATCGAGTAGTAATACATTACTGAGAATTTTCATATTTTTATTTATAATCATTTATGCCTTTACACAATCAAAAATGAAATAAAATTCTGGTGAAACCTTCAGCTATTAAAGTTTAAAATAATGATTTGCAGCGTACAGAAATATTTTTACTAAAAATGAATAATGTCTTCAAATAAAATAAGGTATTAAAGTAAATATTGTTACAGGTTGCACGTCAAATGCCTTCAATGTCTGGAGGTATGAATCCATTACAATTTCCTTCAATGATGGCAGATGCGGCTCAAAAAGGAATGGGTGTAGCTTCTACAATGATGGACCCTAATACATGGATGAAGGGAATGCCACAAATGGGTGGACCTATGTCAAAATCAAAAAAATAAAATTACTTACTAATGGTATAATATTTTACTGAAATCACTAATTGGATGTTGTTAATAGATACATATTTTTTTGTAATTAAATGAATTTTTAATTACTATTAAATTCAACTTATATACAAATATTTTTCAATTAATGATTTATTATAAAAAATATGTAAAAATATTGTATATCTTCTATGTTTACAGATTTAGAATACTGTTGAAGAGGAAAATGAAGTGGTTTAAGGCTATCACCTACAAAATGAATTTTCACCATTTACTCTCGCTTTATATAAATTGGCAAATAGAAAAATAGTTTAGTGTTACTACAAATTGTGATAAATCCTTTGGGGAAAAAAATTGAGTAATTTTCTCAATATTACTAATAAATGGCACTGTTAAAAAAAAATGCTTTGGTTTTTAATTATTTCTGCATTATTAAAATTGTAATCCATATATGAATCCATTTATAGTCACATATTTCTTTATAAAAAATTCAATAAATTTTAAATAAATACATATAATATATATAAATATTGTTTTCTAAAATATATTTATAGATTTAGAATAAATATAAGCATTTTAAACGCATAATTAGAATAAATTTTCAGTAATTTATAAAATATATTAAAATTTTGATTATCTTACTAATTTTAAAATGATTGTGTTTAAAAATATTTTTAGAGTATGTTATATATAATATTCTAAATATCTAATAAAAACCTACTAAAATATATATGGAATAATTATCTCTTACAAAATAATTGTGCTTCTGGTCGCAAAAAACTTAGTTACGCAAATAGTTTCTCATTATTACTGTCATAATAAACATTGAACATCATAATTAATTTATAATTATCAATGTCCCCTGTCAGCAAAACTAACTACATTATCTCTTACATAAATTTAACGATAAGAATCTTAGATTGCTTAACTTTTCAAAAAACATGTTCTAAATTTATTTTTATAATGAAACTATGGGACACAATGAGACGAGATTTATATAAAAGTTCCATTTTTTCTGGCTAGAAATCACAGTTGGCCTGAAACTGCAAACACACTTTCAAAATGCAAAAAGCTGTTTTCATTTTTGTACTTCTCGCTGTCGTGGCAGTTGCTGTAAGTATATGATTTAAATTAAACTATATTATATTACATTTTAAATCAATTTTTTTAATTTCCTAGAAGGAATATTTTAAAATTTAATAACAGTTTCCTAATTTACTTCTGAAAGATATAACTTTGAACAACTAAAGATGGATACTTCTGTTTTCCAAGTGCTATACAATTTTTACTTAAACTAAAAAATTTACGACCAATTTTGTTATTCCTTTTATAATTTCATATTTTTAATTCATTATTATTGTGAACATATATTTAATAATACTTATAATTATAATAAATCTTATAGTTGGCAGAGGGGCCAGAGAAACCTGATATGCCAAAGCCACCAGGAGTTGTAAATCACAGAGTAAGTATACTTAGCTTACTTTTAACGCTTTTAACATTAAATATTTTAATGTTGTAAATCTACTGTCCAGGTTGCCCGTCAACTCCCAATGAAAATGCCAAGTCTAGACGAAATCAAGGCGAAGGGACAAGAAATGCTGAGCAAACTCCCACCACCAATGCAAGAATACGCTAATAAGGCTCAAGAAATGGCCCAAAAAATGATGTCAGGGAAATAATTATCCTAGCGTAATTTAAAAAAAAAACTCAAAGTTTATTATGAATATATAAGAGTATGCTTTTAAGGAAGCAAATTGCTTTATGAGAATGTCCAAAACTTATTAGTACATATAATAAAATGCACCTATCTTTAAATGTATCTGGATATTTCAATTTATTATTCCCTTTGTCCTCTGAAGTAGTGTGACTGTAAGCAGAATAGTGGTGTAGAATTTAATTTCATATGATAGCAAATTGTGTTACGTTTATATTTGTAGAAGTTAATAAAAAAATGATTAACATTAAACTTAAGTCATAATGCAGGAGCTAGGAAACTGAGTTCTTAGGAGCTTTTTTGTCTCGCCAATACCATTCATCGGAAAAACTAGACGAATAGAAACTTCGTTAATATTTGATTTAAAAAAGTGGTGAAATCTGTAGAACAACTCAAATCTCTACCTCATTTCAGTAATTCCAAGGTAAAATCGCAAAAATGCACTGTATGTCGAGCTCTTTAATCAAAATCGATTAACATTAAGATTGAGATGTTAAGTTCAACCACCAAGTAACCGATCTGGATTAAAGAACCCTCAAACAATACATTTTTGAAATTGTAATATGGAATTTCTGGCGTGAGGTGACGATTTGAGTCATGCACTATTTTTTTTTCTTAATGCTCCAACGCTCTTAAAATAATGTATTTAAAATAAATTTAAAAATTCATATAAAGATTTTTAAAGGATTAAATTCATCATATTTATACTTAAAAACATTTGTTTAGTGTAAGATTATAATATGCATAAATATTTCCGAAAGTTTCTTCGAATTTTATTTATTTTCTTCTGTATTTCTATTAATAAAAAAATGTCCCCGATCCCATTGCTGATTTAATAAATTTTGATACAGACAACGACTCTTTTTATTTGTTAAACCTCACCATTCGAACCGCCTCGATTTACATCTTCTGCAAATCCGCACGCCTGTATTTTTAATTGTACAGAATTTTTATTTGAACCTTCTCGACTTACAGAAACAAGACGTCTCTTTTATTTGCATCTGAAACACGCAAATTAGTATCCAATGTTTTTTCTGAGCCACAACCTTTTATGTTTTAATTAATTTATCAATATTTTTATCAATTAATCAATTTAAAATCACGTCCTATTTAAGTGAATGACGACCATTTTTGAACCAGAACATTGTATATTTTTATATAAATTTTTATCTGTACCTCCCGATCATTCGACTTACGCCCCCTTTTGATCTATAAGATCACACCCTTTTTTACATGGATCGCATTTTTTCTTATCCAGCATGCCTCTTTTGTTTTGAACACGACCACATTTTTTATATCTTACAAATATATTTTTCACGTATAATATAAATAGGTCGCTCAGTAGCCCACTTTTATTTGAACTTCCAAATATATGAATAGTGTCCCAGAAAAAAAAATTTCAAATAGTTTAAGACGTTTACCCAAGATTCACATTAATTTTCTTACTTCATTTTTTAAAACAAATCATTACAATCAATAGAAGCATATTTCCAAAAAAAGGCATATTTGATTTTTAAGAGTTTTTAAAATTTGTACAATATCAAAAAGCAACTGAACAAAAAGATTTAGTAAAAATAACGTCGTTTTAAATTTTCTTAAAGCACACATTTACCTAAAATTCTAATGCGTTGACATTTATTTCATTTATTGTTTTTTATTTTTCATAAGCACACGTAACACTTGTTACGTGAGCCTATCGATATGAATCTTGTATATTTTATTATTTTTTCAGAAACATCGTCTAGATTCATATCTAACACGAAATTTTGAGGAACAACGAGATTGACGGCGTATATAAGTCGAGTTTTTTTCATTGAAAAATCATAGCAGTTGAAGTGAAGCAACAAACAGTTTCAAGATGCAGAAAGTAGTTTTCGTTTTTGCATTTCTCGCTGTCGTGGCAGTTGCTGTAAGAATATAATTTAAATTAAACTGTCTTATATAACATTTTAAATCAATTTTTTTTAATTTCCTAAAAGTACTTACTTCTAACAGATTGAAAAAATTTGAACAACTAAAGCTCGATTCTGTTTTCCAAATGGGATACAATTTTTACTTGAAATAAAAAATTTACGACCAATTTTGTTATTCCTTTTATAATTTCATATTTTTAATTCATTAATATTGTTAACACATATTTAATAATACTTATAATTATAATAAATTTTATAGTTGGCAGAGGGGCCAGAGAAACCTGATATGCCAAAGCCACCAGGAGTTGTAAATCACAGAGTAAGTATAATTAGCTTACTTTTAACATTAAATATTTTAATGTTTTAAATCTATTATCCAGGTAGCCCGTCAACTTCCAATGAAAATGCCAAGTCTAGACGAAATCAAGGCGAAGGGACAAGAAATGCTGAGCAAACTCCCACCACCAATGCAGGAATACGCAAATCAAGCTCAACAGATGGCCCTAAAAATGATTCCAGGAGGCCGCTAAATAATTCAACCTTAATTCAAAAACGATAATTTGAAGTTTATATAACTTGAAAACTCAGACAACGAAATATGGATAATATTCCTTCAAGAAATTTAGTCTCAGGAACCTTAGTAATTATGTTTATAAGAGAATTCAAAATATATAAGCAGAATAAAAGCACGTCTCTTTAAATCTGGTGATTTTTGGTTTCTTGATTCCCTTTGACCTTTAAAATTAAATTTCAAATTCCATTATACAAACGAGAACGAAAAACTATAGTTACCATGGTAACTAAAAGTTAGTTTGAAATAAAATTTGAATTCTTGTACGAATTAAATTGTGTATTATAGGTACATTTGTAGCGACAAAAACAACCAATAGAAAGTCATATTTATGATTTAAAAAAAAATTTTCATGTTATATTATATAAAAAGAAATTTTTGAAATCTTAAAGAATAATAATAATTGCAACGAATAGTTGGATATACGATATATAGATATTTTATGCAATATTTAGGGCATTCGATAAATTTCCTGATTACACATGAGCAAACAGTTTATAAAGAAACAATGAAAAATTTGCAAATAAAATAAATAAAAATTATTTAACTCTACCGTTTTTACCTATACATATTTGTAAAAATCTAATACACAATACAGAATACAATATAGATATATAGCTCTTGAGGAATAAGTTCTCGAAATGAGAAATTTATTTTTAATATTATGTGTGTGTTACTTCTTTTACAAAAAAGGTAATTTTGCGAGATCTATGATTTTTACTTCAAAACATTGTTTTCTGACATCAATATTTGAAAAAGAATGTTTTCTATATATTTGTCAAATTACTTACATGAATAAAATAAACAATTACCAAAAATTTCATTTACTAATCCTTTGCCATATTCTTTTTCTAACTAAAAGTCCAGAAAAAAATTTACTAGAATTTATTTCACAGTTCAAAAAGATACCATTTTTAATTTATTTAAAGCAGTGCATTTTTGAAGCTTCATTATAAAATATATTATATGATTATAATTACCGATTCTTGCATTCAAGATATATTTTAACATTCTAACAATTATATTTCGACAAGTTTTACACGTTATGAAACGAAAATGTTGTTATAATTAATAAAATGCAAATAGACGTCAATCCCCAAAGGTTGTGGGTCCAGAGGTTTATTATATTAAAAAAGTAATAAAAAAGAATAGTATAAATGTAAAAATGGGGGGATCGCTGGGGGTTTCTGCTATTTTTGATTGACGTGCCTGCTTTAAAAAAAATTGACGCCAATAAAAATACAATGCAATAATCCTCGATAAAATATAATATTTTCTACATTACAATAATTTTAGGGATATTCTGTATGTAAATTGTAATGACGGGACAAAGTTTAATTCAATTCATGAACTTCAGTCCACAAAATGTAAAAAAATATGTGCCTTTAAAGTGAAAAAATTGCATAATATTAATTATTATTAATTAATATTATAATTAATAAATTAACGTGCTTCTGTATATTGTACTTGTTACATAAATCTATCGATAAGAATCTTAGATCTGTTAACTTTTCAAAAAGCTTGTTCTAGATGTGTATCGAACACGAAATATTGATACACAAGAGCAGTCGATTTGTATAAAAGTTGAATGTTGATTAGTTTGAAATTTTAAAGTTGAAGTGAAGTCCAGCTTAAAAATGCAAAAAGCAATTTTTGCTTTTGTACTCTTCGCTGTTCTTGCAGTTGCTGTAAGTATGGGCACAATTTAAAATTACAAAAAAAAAAAATAATTCATATATATCAGCAAATACATGTCTCAAATTATTATATTGGGATGTAAGAAAAAGAATACTTTCAGATTGGGGACGATGGATTTTCCGATAAACGAGTAGATAATCATAGAGTAAGTATATATACAATAACAGTAAGTATACAATAATAAAAATTATTATAGAATGTCATTTATTTAAATTCTTGAATTAGGTAGTTCGTCAAGTTTCAATACCAGGTATGGATACCATGATGAAAATGACCCAAGAACAAATCAGAACATTACCTTTACCAATGCAGATGATGATATATAAATACATGCATGAAGCCCAAAGAATGGCCCAAAGAGTAATTCCAGGACAGTAAGGATTTAAAGATATAAAAAAAAACGAAAATTTAAAGTTGTAAAAGTGTACAAAAACAAGGACAAGCTTACCTAAGTTAATGCTTTTCATCTTACAAAATTGAAAATGTATATTCCATTCGATATTATCATCAAAAAAGAATTGTAAATTATGTTATAGGAAATAAAATAATTTTCAAGATGTATTACTAATAACCAATAATTAGTATTAAATCCTTAAGGAATATAGATCTCAACTCATCATGTTGAGCATCATATTTAATTTAATTTAATGGAATGAATATATTCATTATATTTTTATAAAAAGAAAATGAATTAAATAAATTAAATAAAAAATTCATAAACATAAAAGGAAAGTTAAAAAATATTTAAAGTCAAGACTTTATGATCAAAGTTATTGGTTTAATTTTCAAAGATCGGGTTTACAATAGAGCTCAAAAGCCAATTGGATATAAATTTTTAAAACATGAAATGTACACTAATTAAACGAAACAGGCCAATTTAATTTTGTAGCTACGCTAAAAGTACATATTTACCTGGATGATATAAAAGGTATTTTATTTATAAAGCAGAAGGAAAAATGAAAAATATTGTTCTCACTTTAATAAAGCAACAAATAAAAAGAATTCTTTCATCACATATATGAAAATAAATGGAGTATTTTTTATAATTCCTCACTTTCTTTGATAATATCACATATTTCAATAATTCCAGTTGAAAATGAGTTTGAACTTTTAATAATTCAATTATCTAAAATGACACATAATATCGAAAATGTTTATTTCGTCTCCTGTGATAATATGACAGGATATAGTATGAATTAGTAATCTAAAGCTGTTTTTAGCTAAGATTGAAATAACCACCCTCGCAGGATTCAATTAATTTTCTCGGTTACTGAACCCAGATTGAAATGTCTATCTGCTAGTTTCCGATCTCATTTCAGATTTGATAAGATGCTTAATTTCTCAAGTTAGGTGGAAATTGAATTGCCACCAGATTTACAGAAGGATAGTATAATGTAATGAATTAACATAATATACATCAAATTGAAATAGGATTTCATGGATTTTAATGTGTGTGAAATACGCGTGTTTGATATGAAACTAATTCGTCCATTTTCAGCTTCAAAATATGAATTAACTTGTTAATCGTTCAACCATATCGGCTTCATCTGCTTGATACAAAATGACTATTCATAAAAGGTATTATCAGATTTATCGGACATATAATGAAATTGTATTTGAGTAGAATAATTTGTTTCGAAGAACCTCTGGGTATAAATAGAACTATAGGTACATGGATTATGTGAAAAATTAAATGTAAATGTGATATTCGGCAGACGGTGCTCATGAATTATTAAACCAACTGTGATGGAGAATAATAAATGAGAGACCGTTATATTATTTATGCGATCTAATAATTTTTCAGGTGAGTCTGTCATTAATACTCGGGGTAGGTATTAGGAAAGAGAGGTTTATATTATAGGGAGAGTGAGAATTTCGAGCTTGCGTACTTCTCGCCAACAGAGATAGTTGCAAGCTCAGCTTCTAACATTGAAGCTTGTTCGCGCATCCGAAATCAGATGGGATTTACCCTCCGATAAACAAGTGTCCCTCTTTTAAGTCTCTATAAACTTTAAAAAGTAATCCATGTAAAGAATGTAAAGAAGTATTTAAAAACTTCGCCGGCGAGAAACATGTAAATCAAATTTAAATCACAATATTTGGCTCCTGTAAAAAGTTTTCCAAAGTTTGTGAAAGTGCAGTTTGAAGTTTGAAAATTTTATTTACACTTTTGTATTAAATTTGTTTAATATTTTCCTAATTATAATCTTGAAGAACTAATCCAAACACATTTTTTAAAAAACAAAGTTGTGTGAAGTGACCAACAATGGAAGAACCAAAAAAGTGTTGTGAAAGTGATAAAGAATTCAAATATTCTATAGAGAGATGAAATGCTCTTTTGATGTGTTTTAATTTTCTTCATTTTTAAATCATAAACTTGTCTCAGATAGTGATTGAGCTTTGCTTTCAATCGTTTATATAGAGATGAAGGTTGAAGAAAGAAATTTAGAATTAAACTTAATAAAGCAAGAGATTGACAATAATGTTACATAAATCTGTGCATATTTCAGTGGGAATAAGGATCTTACAAAGTTTAATAAGTACTATTTGTACTTAATAAGTATATCAGCAATTTTCTAATTCAATTGAAATGTGTTAATAGGAAAACAAATAAAATCCGAAAATCATATATTTTATCCAAAACTGGAGTGACAATGGGTAAGGGAGGAGATAATTCAAAAATATCTAGAGAATAACGCTCAAATGGACAGTTTCAGGATAATGGATGGTGGCAGGTACGTTATTATTTTTATAGCACAATTTATGTTGCTATCAATTACGAGAGATTCTACCTCAATTCTTTTTCCATACAGTTATTTTCTCTTATATAATAATTTGAATTCTACTCTAATTATTACAATGAAAACAGAAGAGACAAATTATGATGAATTATATTTCGTATTTTAAATTTAAATAATTATTCAAAGGAAATATTTCTTTTGAAAGTATATTAGAATGAGAAAAAGAAATAAATATAATTTAAATTAATTCAAACTAAATCGGGAGTCTCTCCACAGAATGCGAAGGCAATAAAAGATCGCTTAAGGAATATAAATTACTTTGCTCAATAAATTCACATTAGGTAACAATTTCAATTTACCCAGAGAAAATATTTTATTTCTCTCTATTCACGCTTTCAATGAACTTGTTATAGCAGTTTTATCTCCAATTTCTTGACAATTAATATTTACAGAGAGTGTTAATTAAATTCCAGATTAAGCGCGCACCATTTCCAAAAGTTAAATGTTAGTTATAGGATTTTGTAATTTTGTTTTAAGATTTATTTTATGCTTGAAGAAATGTTTCGTTTTATTTTTTCAGTGTGCTCAACTACACAATGTTCAATCAAACTAATAACATTGATAATGAAAATAAAACTCTGTTACCTCAAATGACATTCACTAATCGTTCACTGATAGTTATAATCGTCTACTGCGTATGCTTCATCATAGCTGCAATTGGAAATCTTACTGTATTTGTCACGTTATCGAGAGGAAGATACAGAAAATCGCGGATTACTTTGATGATCTGCCACTTATCAGCTGCTGATCTTCTTGTCACTTTTTTCATGATACCTCTCGAGGTATGATGTAATCAATTTAATATTTTATACATTTTTCGTTGTTTCCGAGATGATTAATATCATAATAAGAAAAAAAAAAAGCATAAGAGTAACCCGAAAAATAAAAAAAAGACTAAAAGACACGAAAAAGTTTCAGTATATAACAGAGAATTCGAATAATTTTCTAACAGAATTTCATGAAGCATTCCATTTTATTTGAAGTTTCTATAAAGAAAAAAGGATTAAACTAAAACACTGTTTGGCAATTTTGGTCATATACCTAAACCAAATAAGTGTATTAAGGGTCTCAAGTTTAGAGTAAATATTTGAACGCATCTCCAATGTCTACAGAAACTCATCCAATTGGTCAATGTAGTACCACTTCACGAAAACACAGTAAACTTATATCACACAAAAAAGCTTTTATCAATCACAATAGATGCCTTCAATTAAAGTATATCCTGAATTTTCTCTCGCAATTTGAATTATATAGTAAGAAGTTACTACTGAAATTGTATCGATTCATTTACTTTTGAATCCATTTTATTCCGGAATTTGTATCCGAACCAAACAATTTGATTCTGTTCTAATCCGAATATGGACCAAAGATTTCGTATTTGTTCGGAATGAATTTCAATCCGAAACTTTCATTAGAAACTTCTATAAATTCAGATTGAGTTAAATTTAGGCATAGAATAAAATTTGTACTGACAAACTGTGATATTCAGATATAAATCCAAATAAACTGGTTCGTAGATTTCTGTCACTTTTGCAATTCAGCAAAAGCATCTATCTTTAATGAAAATCGTGATATATTCGTTTTCGTGACAAGTGCTCGAGTTTAAAGATTATTTTAAAGTCTGCAGACGTAAAATAATATATGCAGGTATATTATTCTAATAAACAGTCTTCATGTACTAATATTTAATATTTAAAAATAAATAATATAAACCGAGAAATTTTAGAGTTACTTTATGCTGCAACTGTTTTGGAAAATTAGAAACAATAGAACTTCAATTTTATATTTATCTCTAACTAAAATATTCCCCGATTTTTTACTATAAAAAAATTCATTTTTCATTTTTCATTTTATACAATAGGTCGGCTGGAGACTAACGGTTCAGTGGCTCGCAGGAAATGCTGCCTGTAAAATTTTTTTATTTCTGAGAGCTTTCGGTCTCTAT
This sequence comes from Synergus japonicus, assembly GCA_900474275.1. Taxonomy (NCBI): domain Eukaryota; kingdom Metazoa; phylum Arthropoda; class Insecta; order Hymenoptera; family Cynipidae; genus Synergus; species Synergus japonicus. Next base: position 158,202 of record UCOH01005788.1, read on the forward strand.
TTATCAAGCAACATACTTATATGCGTGTCTTTAGATAGGTTTGTATAAAACTGCTATGGAAATATTTATGGAAATATTTAAACATTAAAAAACACATTTTTTATTAAATAAAAGGAAATAAAATTAACAATATTTTATATGTAGAATATTTTTTATATTACATAATTAATATAATTAAATTATACGTATTATAATTTATTCAACGTGTAATCTGGCTAAAGTAGGCGTACCTTCTATGAATATTTAATATTTATAAATGCGTGCAATGACATGTATATTTGATTGTAGGTACTTTGCAGTTTTACATCCCTTAAAGTTGAATGATGCCAGGCGACGAGGCAAAATGATGTTATTTATCGCTTGGATTTTGAGCGTGATCTATGCCATACCACAAGTAAGTTTAAAACATTCTTCACTTATAATGTAAGGACGTAAATTAATCATCTAATAACAAAATTACAAAGTATTTAGTATAATCATTAAATTTCTATACATTACATTAAGAAAAACTCTCTTTTTATTCAATTTTTTATTTATATTTTACAGAGTTTCATATTTCACGTAGCAACACCGCCAAACTATCCAAATTTTACGCAGTGTGTGACATTTGGCTTCTTCAAGTCATCAGTGGATGAAAAGGTTTACAATATTTTTTGTGTTTTGGCAATGTACTTCATACCACTAGTAGTCATCTGCTGGGTTTACATAAAAATCCTTTGCGAAATAACTAGTAAAACTCGAGAATCAAAGCAAGGTCTGTAACTTTTACAAAATTATATATATATAAAGTATAGTTTAAATTAGATCGTCACTCATAATTAACGGATGTCAACGCTTTGATTACAGCATTCACAAGAACATGCAGTACTGGAACTTTAGGGAGTGTAAACAGTGGTACTGAAAATCGAATGAGACTCAGATGCTCGGATATGAGTCGAATTGAAAGGGCTCGAATTCGCACATTGAGAATGACTATTACCATAGTGGCGGTTTTCATCCTGTGTTGGACACCATACGTTATCATGATGCTCTGGTGAATATTCCATGATTACATAATATGTATGTTAATGAAGTTACATATTTGTATTTCCGCACATCATATATTCATATAAATTGTGTATACCAAATTGCATAGAGGTCGTCCGTAAATTATGTAACAGAAACTATTACATAGCTTTTTTAAAAATTATAATAATACGAGATATCTGCAGATATCTGCAGATTTCAAAGGATTTAAAGAGATTTCAAGATATCTCAAAACAAATTAAAAGATTTTAAATGATTTAAAAAGAATTTCAGGGATTTCACCAATTTTTTATGGATATTTTTGTACTAAATAAAATAAGCCAGAATTTCAAATTATATTCTCCGTAATATAAGTACATACAGGGAAGGGGAGAAGGTCCAAACGATGTTATATGGGGGAAGAAATGGATAAAAAATAGAGGGAAAAGTGTTACATAATTTATAAATGGTCCCATACATATTTATAATAATATATAAAACATCCATGTTTGTTTATAGGTATATATTTGATCGACAAAGTGCAGAGCAAGTCGATCAGGAAATTCAAGAAGCACTGTTTATAATGGCCGTGGGAAACTCTTGCGCTAATCCTCTTGTTTATGGTAGTTACGCAATAGATCTGAAAAAAGAATGCTGTAGATGCTTCCTCCCATCTTCAAAAAAAACGAAAAACGAAGTTAACTACATTCATCGCAGTACAGGTAAAGGATGTGAATCCATTGTTTAAAGTTTATGTTTTAATTTCTAATTCAAAACTAAGCTTCTATAATTGGTGTAACAAAATTCAGAGTTATAGTTTCGTTCTTTTTAAGTTAATCACTATTAAAAAATGATTACAATTCCACGAGATAAAGTATAATTTATATTCATTGTCAAATATTTTTTATGATTTTTTTCTGAATTATATTTTACACAGTAAAATATAATTCATTTTTTTGTTACCTCGTATTTGCCAATTAACTCATCATCTTGTAAATGCCATCTAGTATAAGTGTGAAATTTGTACAAGTTTACTGTAAATTATATTATAATTCAACGCCATATATGTTACACTGTTACCCGTTCCTTTAGGAAATTAATAAAAATGAATACATGGAGAAATTTTTTTTTGAAGTTTTACACAACTATTAAAATAAACCTGGCACAAAACGACATTGTCTCTGAGAAAATGTAAGACTTCAGAAACAAATTTTCACAATGTATATATCTAATCTTTTGTTGTAATCTATAATGATATATAGTGTTATTGAATGCTGGCGCCCGGGCAGAGAATTTGGCGCAAATTTGATCTATGAATAAAATGGATTTTGTTTTTTAAAAAAACAGCCTGTGACTGTTTGTTGCAGGGCCGAAAACGCTGATATTGGAAAAAAAGTCTCCGGGCGTCAGCATGTTTATCGTACATTCCATTCGACGAATACTGCACGATTACTTTAAAGGTGTGTATAATTAAATTATAAAGAACACTCTGTGATACTTACTACTCATAATTATTTTAATTAAATCACGGCTCATTCAGTATTTAAATAATTATTAATAAAAGGAATTTCAATAACTTCCGGGATTCATTTGTTTTTTTTACGATATCAGTTAAATACGGACCAATTTTACAGTTGGAATTGGAACCACGCATTCTGCAATAGTTTGTAATTCAGCCCCGGTTACACCTTCCAGCACTGCAGGATCTAAGTACAGCGTGATAAAAAATGGTACAGGAAAATTACCTCTTCAAGACATGGTTAGTAATTAGCTTTTCTAATTTACCTTTTCTTAAGCATCAAATTGCTTTTAAATCCTTGTAACAAGATGCATAATAGAAGTAGCACTTAAAAAACGTTGAGTTAATTGGAACTGTTACATAATTTTTTATAAATCATAAAAATACGAGATATTTACAAATTTAAGAGATTTCAAGGGATTTTAGGAGATTTAAAGATATTTCAAAACACAGTAAACGATTTCAAATGATTTCAAAAGATTTTGAGGTAGCGTTTAAAAAATGTGTTAATAAATCCGCTCTCTTTCTCTTTCTCTCTAAGTTCAAGTATAAATTACTGGAAATCTCATTATTTTTTTAATATAGACTCTTAAGTTCATAATAGCATTTCCGCAAACATTTCATTTTGACATGAAGATAATCGATGGTTGTGGTTATACACAACCTTTGAACGTTATTCCTATATTATACTTTTATGAATTTTTTTGTATAAGGAATAATTCAATAAATTTTTTGCGGAATGCAGAAAATTACGTGTGACGGTTTTGAATAAATATAAATTTTCCTCCCATTCTGATTTTTTTTCAGTGCAATGAAAACTCTATACATGTACAAAGGTTTTTTTTTTATTTTTTGAAAAATATGTACATATGCTGACATACAATTTTACCATCCGATTACATTAATTCAATATTGATCCAATAAAAGTCTTTAATCAATATTTAGCATGTGCCAATGTGGAAAGTTTCTCACGATTTCGTGCAGGAATTTAAAACACATTCTACCTATGCTGAGGTCTTCGATTTCACCGACTCGTAAAAAATATCGAATCACATCCTGACTTTAAAGCGCGTAAATGAATTAAGCATGCCGTGAAATATGAATAAATGCATATCTCAGGTGACTTGGGTCAAGTAAGTGCGTGCGTAAATCTTTCATAGACACTTATAGAAGAAAAATATATCTTTTGAAAAACGGAAATCGTAAAATTGTTTAAACAACGAAACGTGTCGAAGTTACAAAGCTGCAGATTCTAATAAAAGTATAATACACAAAATAAACAAAAAATCAATTCAAACAATAAAACATATATAAAATCGAGAACTTGCTATAAAAATTGAATTTTTATTGATCACGTTATCTCGCTAACAAGTATGCTCCGCTCTTGACTTTTTATCTCTTCCTCGCAATTACTGAGCAACTTAATTACTTATTAGACAATAATAATATCTATTATATCTGGAAAAACATTATAAAGAAATGACATATTTGTACAAAGTATAAGTAAATACTTTTTTACATGTAAGGCCACAAATTTGAGGAAACAATGATTTATGAAAAAATAGAATAATCGCAGTCTTCAACGAGTAATATATTATTTTATCATTCTAACAAGTTATAAATTTAATAAAAAGGACTATGGCAAGTTTTAAAGTCGTGCAGATGCCGCTGCTCTTTCAGGAATGTCTTTTACGTCTTCCTTATCCTGCATTTTTTTTCTAAGGGCGCGACCCCGAATATTAAGCATTGTTCTTGCTACCAACCATACAGCACCTTTTTCACAAATACTTTGCAATGCATGCACAAATCCTACAATTAGGGAATGTGGAGGATATCCTGTTGTTCGGGACTCGATCCCAATTGTCTTCAATTGTGCCTCGACAAATTTCTCCGGCGTTGGAGCCATCCAAGTAGCTCTCCTGGAAAAAAATATTGATAATTTTTATAGTGTTAAAGTATTTAAAATTCGATTATTGCCGCATCGAATTTTATGAAACTGTAAACATTTAAGATAACATAAAAGGAGTCAATTATTACTTTATTTTGGACATTTTGGTAGCCACTGGACCGGGTAGAACACACTGAACAGTAACTCCTCTCGGGGCAGCTTCAGCAGCAAGATCAGCACTCAATTTGTCCACATAAGCTTTGCTGGCTGCATAAACTGCTAAATAAGGGCTGGGAATAGCAGCTGCTGTTGAACTAATATTTATAACGATTCCTTTTCTTCTTTCCATCATTCCTGGAAGAATTGCCCTTGCGACCCCCGTCACTCCAGCAACATTTAATTGCAAGATTTTTGCCAAAGTCTCTTCCGGAACGTGGGTAAATAGCTCCGGATGATCATAACTTCTACCAGCATTATTCACTAAAACTCCAACCTAAAGTAATCAAATGAATAAAATATGTATTTTAGAATTAGCGCTTAATCTTATAATGTGGAATTCAAATGATACCCAATTAGAGAAACTGCGGTATAACGAAAGTCTGGATTATTCTCCCTGATCACTTTCAAGAGGTGATATAACACTTTCTACTCGTTTGAGATGCGGATACCTCATTCTAACGGAACCAATCGTACGCAAAAGTGAAGATTCTCGAGTAAAAGATTTAGACATTACCAATTTCTGGGGGTAATTGTTAAGGGTTCTTATACCTTTTTAGAATAATGTGTTGAATATTGAATATTCTGATATAATATTCTGTAAAATATTGTGATTCAAATTTGAAGAATATAAATGATTAATTATATGGAAGTTTTCAGAAATTATATAATAGAGTAGTGCTCTATATATTATATAAAAATAATTTCATTTCTAACACGTGTTCTGATGCATTAATTACACTCGGAAAGTTTTTCAATTCAGATCGTTAAATAGAAAGTTCGGTGAATCTTTAAGAATATTTTCACATTTTGGTGGCTCTTACATATAGTGGAAAATTCGTACCTTTTTCAAAAATATATTTTTTGTTATTAAAGCAGAGCTTTATGTAAATATTCTATATGAAGATCTAAACACTAAATTACATAAGTGTTTTATTATATAATTATATGAATCATGAAAGTATCTTTATTTACATTCAGTATCCAGACTTTATTTAAATGAGTGCATATAAGATAGATAAATTGCAAAATATTGAACATAAGTACCTCAAGTTCTTCAATAGCTTTTCCAATTTTATTGTAAACTGCCTGGCCTTCGGTTAAGTCAGCTTCGATAATTCGCGTTTCAACCCCATAGGTTTGCTTGATTTCGGCAGCAGCTTCTTTTAATCTGTCGATTGACCTCGATACAAGGATAACATCAAGTCCTTTATTAGCAAGTGCTTTTGCAAAAGCTTTTCCAAGCCCATCAGTGGCTCCAGTTACGACTGCCCATTTTCCTTGGGAAGCCACATCAATTCCCAATCCAAGTCCTGGTGCAATGAATTTTTTCCATGTGAAAACACTAATCCTTATCACAATCCGCAATCCCACTGCGGCTACGACCACTAGGGCAATTTTTTCCCAACAGGTCAACGGCATTCTAGAATCGTTTAAAAACATTCTTCGTTAATTTTCAACCACTCTCTCTTTTATTTTATTGTTTAGTGTAACTACTTCCTGATAGGGAAGTGTTACATTTAAATTTCCCGAGGAGTCTAAGTTTAACTTTTTGAGCAAAGTAGTCGATTCCACAAGTCGCGATAGACTGCGTATCTTTCGAGGTGGTTTTCACGCATGAGCCGCAAAGGTAAGACTGATAGTCTTATCAGCAAGTCATTATTCACGGTACGACCTTTAAGCTTAAAATTCTAAAGCCATTGTCAGCATTCTTTTTATGAGTTTTGTCAGGTAGTCTTTATAACTCAGATTACAGAAGGAATTCACAAGTCGGGCTGGGAAATTATAATTGAAAATAAAAGAGCAATTATCATTTTAGTTTCAACAGTGGCGAATAAAAATTGCAAGAAATTTCAACAATAAAATTAATTAATAATTATTGACTTAATTTGAAAAGCATAAGAATTCAAAAAAATGTACTGGTGTTGAATATTTTTGGTAATGAGAGAAAAAGAGAAAATAGAAATCGTTTCCTATATTCTTAGAATAATTATAGAAGAGAAATATTTTTACATTTTTTTTGAGGGAAAATATTTGATTTATAATCGAAGGTCTTTGAACTTAATGAAGGTCTAAACATTCAAAGGTAAGGAAACCATGTTGAAACCATGTTTACATTAGGTAATAATGAGGAGAAATTTATAACGGTAGAAATTTGTTTTATATAAAACACAACATTATAGTATCGAAACTATGATTAATTATTAGTTTATATCGGGATAATTTAATGAAAATTTATGGTTAATATACATTTTATTATATTTTATATTCTTAAAATGAATACAAGCTCTACTTATAATAAGACGTGAAACTTATTAAACTGAGACACTCATAATAAAAAAAATCCATTATATATTATGTATAATAATATATAATGAATATATTATAATTGTAATGACTTACATTACATTTATCACTAATCCCACTTACACCACACCACCACAAATGCCAATTAAAAAACCATAAAAACAATTAAAATCACAAGCGAATTTCTAATATTTTTCCATTGAAAACTCAATTTTCCATTGAGTAACTTTCAGTAATGCTTTCACACTTTCTTACCTGTTACTGACATTCGTTGCAATGCCACCCCAGGATTTTTTCTTAAGGCCTTAATCAATTATCAAATATATTAAGGAACTTCGCTTAATTTAATTGCAATGATCACTAATCGCCGATTTAATGAAAAAAGCCGTATCTGGTCTCATTGGACCGAGAATACGACGGGCGTCGCGACGTCAAGATATCGCGAGTTAGTCAAAAGCCCGCGGTCGATGCCTGGCATCTCGCCTTGCACTGCGCGCGCGCAATGTCAGGGCTATGAAAATCCCCTTCCTCCTTTCTTTTGATCACGACACGCTCTTTCTTTGGCACACTTATGCCAGCTGTGCCAGAGTGCAGATATCTTAAAACTAGGCTATCACTGATATTTCCTAATTTTCATTGTACATACTTTTTATTTCTATTTTTTTTATTTAAAATTTTCATTCACAGGTCGTCACCTATTCACCTTTTTTTTACCTTTTTTTAATTGATAAAGTTGAATTATATGAATAATTATTGTCATATTAGAATTATAGGATTATTATTTAATTATAGGATAATTATTCTAGTCATTTCAAATCCTTAAAAAAATAATGAAAATTCCGTGAAACTGTATTTCCTTAATGATTAATAACAAACATTTAACAATATCAATAATGCTAATATACGTAATAAGAATCATAAAGTGCAAAATCTTAAGCACTACTTCAAATAAAAATTGCATAGAGAAGTAAATGTAAATGTAAAGAAACTTAAGATTCAAGGTGAAAAAGGAAACTACACAAAAATGAGGAAAATTTCGAGACACAATGCTTAAACAAACCTTGTTAATTAATTAATCAATATTCCTTTCCGCTCATCTTAATTTTTAATTTTCTATGTCCACGTAATGAGAAAATTATTTTAATTAGTAAAAAATAGAAAAATTAGCTTTTTTGCTCATCTATTTTCTCCTCTAGCAGAAATTGCATAAGCGGACTAATAATTTGCTATTCAACAAGTATCATTCACGTGAAATATTTCACTGCGGATATAATTGTTTATATTTATTAGTAAAATTCAATAATGAAATCAATATGTACTTTAAACGAAGTAAAGGACATATTGAGACTTGTTTATTTTTGAAGAATCCATTTTTCGTTTCACTTTCGACAAGAAAAACGAGAACGTGCTAATGTCACTGATGATATATTCAATCATATATCGCCGGTTTATTGAAGAGTCACGAATTAAACCTAAATGACAAAAATGAGAATCTATAAACTTCTTCTTTCCTGTTTCTCAAACACATATTTACTTTCCTTCATCAGTGAGCACTTTTTGTATATTAACGAGGTAGCGCCTTAGGACATTATCTTGAAACGCAAGTACCGTTGCTCGGATCATTTAGTTGAATGAGAAGATTCCAGTTTAAGTTAACCGACTTCGGTTGCCACCAGTAGGTCAATAGATTCTGTGATATCTCATCGCATCTGAGGAATCCTCTCACTTTTTGACATGTGCCGTTTACACTGACTGAGGTCACTATACTCAACAAATTACTGCTACGTGTAGCACTTGAAATGTTCATTAAATCTCATTTTTTAAAATTTCCTCTTTATTTATTTAGAACGATTATATTTATCATTAAATAACAATACTGTGTAGCTTTGCTCTTAACAGAACTTTCTTTTGTTTCAGAAATTAAAAATACAAGAGAGTGTTGCCAAATCCACTTCTAATACAACTGTAACAGTAACTGTAAATGAAACATACGAATTGCTGTAAATTTAAGTGTAGCTGTATATATAATAAATATAAATGTTCATTGACAAGAACTAATTGTAAAAGTAATTCGAGGAAACTGTGATTTAAGAAACTGAACGGAAATTCTTTGAAATAGTATTGCATTGCTCAGAATGTATAGTAACCCATGTAAAGCTGCACAACAATCAGCTGTGATATAATGTATTATTGTGCGTTTCCTGTATGAAATTAATTACATTACATGCATATACTTATAAAATTATTTCATAAGTTAAGTGTAAATCTCATTGATATTTTCTACTAAAACATTATCTATCTTTGGTAAAATATGTGATCTAGTGCATATTTGAAAAGTAATCGATTACAACTTTGTAATTCTGTTTTCAGATGAAAGAACTTCTCTTCGAAAATTGTAACTCCTAATTGATTAATAAAATGTTTCCTTAAACCTGACCACTTTCTCTCTATTCCGTTACTCGATACTTTGAATGGGAGCAACCAATAAGGAAAGGTATACTGGACATTATAGAAAGTAGTTTGTGAAACTCGCGCCTTTACCAATATATCCAGTCCCTTTTATTTTTATCCAAAAAACAACAGGTAAATGTCTTTTTCAAGACAGTGTTTCTTCTATCCGGTATACATATTCAAAATTGTGAGTGATCAACTTGAAATATAAAAAAAAAACGGAATTTAGTTTTAGAACTTTTATTCTGTCATGTAATACATTTGTTAGCTTATCTCAGAATTATTATTGCATGAATAAGATGACATAAGTTACTCATCATTCAAGATTAACCACTTTTATTTCTTCTTCCGGATTCTCAGGAATTTGCTTATTTCCTGTCTTGACCACTTCTCTATCCTTAATCATCATAGCATTATGATGAGCCTTATGAACCGTATCCAAATGAAATTGTCTCAAAAGAACAGCATTTTTGTGAAGATCCCTTGTCCAGTCCTCGTACTGACCACGAGTAACTTGACCACGTTGCATTTTTTGAGCCTCTTTGATACGTGTTTGCAACCAAGTTGTCCAATCTGCAGCCCTTTGTGTCGTAGATTTCATCCAATTGGACCAATCCCTAACTTCTTTTGATTCAACTTCAGCAGGATATTTTTCTAAAAGAAGAACCTCAGACTCAGTCAAAACTTTGCTAAGCCAAATTGCAATCTTCCCAGTCACTACGTCCATCATATCTTTAGCATTATCAGTCAATAACGCAGGATTTTCAGTCCACACTGCATTGTAGCATCTTTCATAAACTGCCCGATGCAGACGATTTACAACTGGATCTTCTCCAGTATTTTCTTTTTCATTCTCAATCATGTTGTAGATTGTTTTGAATATTTGATTAAAAGTGACAAAAGGAAGATCTGGTTCTAGTGGTCCTTTCTCTGTAGGAATGAACTCCTTTGTTTTGTATATGAGTTCATCTGTTGGTTTTGTTTTATCAATTTCTTCAATTGGTGCAGATTTTTCCACCTCTTCAGGCGTTTCTTTCATCTTTTCAGCCTCATCTTCCATGCTTATCTTCTCAGCTTCTTCTATTTCCCTTTGTTTAGCTTCATCTTCCAATCTTATCTTCTCAGCTTCTTCTATTTCTTTCTGTTTAGCTTCATCTTCCATTCTTATTTTCTCAGCTTCTTCTATTTCTCTTTGTTTAGCTTCATCTTCTAATCTTCTAGCTTCATTCTCAGCTTCTTCTTCTTCTGCTTTCCTTCTTTCAGCTTCCTCTTCTTCTAGTCTTGCCTTTGCAGCTTCTTCCATTTTTATCCTTTCAGCATCTTCATCTTCTGCTTTTTTCCTCTCAACTTCCTCCTCTTCTAATCTTTTTCTCTCATTTTCTTCTTCCTCTATTTTTCGTCTCGCCTCCTCTTCTTCTGCTTTATTCTTCTCAACTTCTGCCTCTTCCAATCGTTGCCTCTCTGCTCCTTCTTCTTCAGCTCTTCTTCTTTCAGCCTCCTCCTCGTCTGTTTTTCCACCATCCGGCATCACTTCTCCTCCAACTTCTCCTTCTTCAACCACATCCTCTTTCTCCTCACTTTGAGTTGCACTTTCGTTATCTGGTTTCTTATCCTGATCTTCTTTATCTTTCTTATCATCATCTTTCTTTCCACCCTTACCCTCGTGTCTCCTTCCCTTATCCCGATCCTCTTCTTCATTTTCATCATCTGATGTCGCGGACAAGGTGCTTTGTGAGTCAACTTCACTTTCTTTTTCCTCTTCACTCTCTTCTTCCTCTTCAGTCTCTTCCCCCTCTAGTTGCTTCACTCTCTCACATTCTTCTTCCAATTCCTTTCTATGAGCTTCTGCAACTTCAAGAAGAACCCCAGAAATCCAACACGATATCACATCTGCCAGAAATCGCATTTGCTGTGATTTACGATCACCATTATCTATAGGTGTATACTCTAAGATAAAACTCAAACGCTTGAGAATAACTTCTGCTATATCTTTAATTTCTTCTTTTGGTATCGGACATTTCCAGTCCAAAATACTTTTTACAAATTGCTCTGCCATTAGGTATTGACAACAAACTGCCTCGGGATCAAATAGTGGATCGCTATTTTCTTTTCTTTTTTCTTTCTCTTTTTTTGAATCGCATTTTGTTTTTCCTCTTTTTTTCTTACACTTTTTTTTTGAGCGAATTTTATTGTCCCGGAATATTTGCGCTACCTGCCTAGAATTAACGAAAAATAACTAGTTTCCCTGATGGTACAATTTTCCAATAGAAGAAATTCTATCCTCTTGAATCCATTTTATTCCGGAATTTGTATCCGAATGGATAAAAAGGATTAAAAAGGATTGAAAATTTTCTTCGGATTTGATCATATATTAATACATTAAAACAATTGATTATTTTTTAATTACTCTGGGCTCAATGAAGATTCGGCCTCGACCATCTTGATCAAATTGTCCAATAACTCTGGAGCTATAGTATCTCCTCGATCTTCGATAGTTCTTAATATGCGATGCATTGGAGGTCTTGCAAGTTCCGCAATTCGAGGAGGGACCGCTTTTAATTTTCGGGTCACAGGTTTTTTTAAACATTCAGATTCACATCTTCGACTAGTTTTCAGATAAAAAATTAATTTTTCTAATGAAATTCATTGACTGCAATGTTTCCTATGTTTATTTATAATAAATTATTATTTCAATTACCTAGGAGTAGCAAGCATATCAAGATGTTCCTTTTTTGATAGACAATGTCGTGGAACGATATTAGGTTTCGGAATTTTACATTCTTTTTCAAAAATATGAATAGTCGCCCACTTCGATTCTTTTTCTTCTTTCATTCTTTTTTTCTTACTGCAACAATCTTCGTCCTCATCCTCTTCCTAAAAATTATCAATTTTGATTTTAAATAGAAATACTAAAACATTAAGTGAGATTATATTAAAAATATATCTTACAAAGATCATTTAATAAATTACCGTTCTCTTTTTCGTGTTATCTTTAACTCTTCTTTTTTTAGACTTGGTATTTCCTGTAACAAGTGCTTCTTCCTCAGCGTTCTTGAGTTCATCTTCGACGGGAGTGGCGAGCCTAACATCTTCAGGTTGATCTTCATTTTCCTCCATGATTTTTTAATTTAATTAAATCAAATTATGCACTTTTCTTTTTGTTATTAAAAAATATTTCTTAAATGCCGTCTTAATTCATCTTCTAGCATTCTGTCATCTTGACTCCAGCATTTCCGTTTAAAATACTTTTTATTAATTTTGAAACAGTGATACTTTTAATTTTTTATAACAAAATTTTTAGTCAGTGAATGCAAGAATATTTCAAAATTGGTTACATGTTTTTTTAGCATTTTTTATGAATAATTTGAATTGGATTGGGAAGCCCAAGAAAGGGCTGATGTTATTGACATGGTATTGATGTTACTTGTTTTTTAATTTTATAGAGTGAAGTTTGTTCATTACGTTTGATTTTGTTTTATAAACAAAAATAATGGAAGTGCTTTTAAAACAGTTCTACTTTTTAGAAATGTAGAAAAGATTAAAATAAAAATGATTAAAATCCGATTAAAATAAAAATTTCTTTATGCAACCCTTATTACATACCGGGATTGCAGGTGGTCTCGTGTTGCACGAATGTAATTCAGGTTGCAGATTCACAGCCCCATATCATCAGTACTTACATCTACCAGTAGATGGCATTGAAAGTCCCATTCGTTTATTCACTAATCGATCACTTTGGCAGTCGGAAGTCGCTGTTCCCGTTCCCATTGAGGGACATTGTTCAAAAAGTGGAGCTACATATACTTGAAAGCCGGAGTATGTGGGTGGAAGTGCTTGTTTCCTTCGTCAGGGTGACCCGTGACCTGTGACATCTCTAAGGCACAGGTGGTCAATGGTGAATGTCACCATTGGGAAAAAATGAGGACAATAATGCGTCGTTGACGAGAGGTCAAAGTCAAAAGAAAAGGAAGGAACTCTGCTGTTGCTGGTTGTCAAGAAAAGGGCTATCATGAGATAACGATTGCAGAATGAGGTACAGCAGCAGAGATCTCCTCGGTTATGTAGTCTTCACACTCACTCTGCAACTCAATGGTGAGTCCCCTCGAAATCAAAAATCAAATACATCAAGTCTAACGATTATTTGTTATCGTTTTGCGTTCGATTCAACAATTCCCAGTCCTATATGCCCTCTCAGAAAGTAGGGCACATCACAGGTCCCAAAGAAAACCTTGCTCTCCAAAGGTCACAGATTGATCATTTTGATAGATACTTATCTTTTTATCTTAGGTTCTTTTTTTATGGAATCTACAAATAGATGTTGATGAAGAGAATATCATTTTTCGAATCTCATTCTACAATGGCTGCCATTAGTCATTTGTTTACATTTTTAACACAAAAATACTCGATACCAGATACTCAGAATCAAAATACTCCTGCATTTTAAATCCTCCATTAGATAGAAATTCTCCATAGGATTCCAATTTCTTTCAATTATGGAATGAACTCTTCTTTGAGGAGTATAGAACAATGAAACGTTCAAAAAATGAATCCTGCTGTCCACCTCTACCTCAAAATGTGTATTTTTCTTTCCCAATGACTATAAGTGAGATAATTTACGAGAGGTACTGTTTAATATTTTTAGGATGTGTTGAAGGTGCTGCTTCATGCAAAGATAAGCAGGGTCGCTCTTATGAAACTGGTTTTCACTATATCCCTGGACCAGAACCTTGCACTCTCTGCGTTTGCGACAATGGCAATCCAAAGTGGTGTAAAGCTGTCATTTGTACATTCCCACAGGTACTTGTTACTTCAAAACCATTTTCTAGATAAAAGATTAAACATGATTCTTTAGACCCTAATCCAATAATTTATTTCATCAGGAGACACTGCCTAAACAAGACTGTAAATCTTTCCGATTTGGTAACACATGCTGCGAATTCATTTGCATGGATGATACCTTGTCTTCCGCATCAAATGATAAAACCGAAGTAGTCCGCGAAGGGACTACTATCGCAGAGGGTAATGCAAATTACGACACTGGCCTACGACTTATTGCCAGTTGCATTACAGCTGTTCTCTCTTTGAGTCTTTTATTTTTTTTAATACATCGTTTGCGACAACGAAAAATACGAGGTATTTATACAATTCTTGTAAAATAAACTTTTAAAGAATTCTAAAATCAACAATAATGATAAATTATTATTGTTCGATGACCATCCTTGCTTCCTGATTTCAGTTTGCGTAGCAGGACGACAAAATCGACAAGTAGCAGAAGATCAGAGGAGTCTCGGTAGTATGGGATATTTGGAAAGAGGAGGATTGCAACATGGACTTCCCATGGATGACATGCCCTGTGGAGGTGGTTATCCCTTATGGAAGCCACCAGGAAACTACGTTCCTCGAGGAGAAGCTCCACCTCCTTATGAGGAAGCTGTCGCAGCAGCTCGGGCAGAACAAATTCTTCTTTCCACAAGTCCACACGCTTTGTCTCCTTCAAATTTCCCTAGTACTTATTTAACAAGCCACAGCAATAATTCCAACATGGCTCTCGTCACCAACAGTCAAAATGGATTTCCAGCGAGTTCTCCAACGCTCTCTAGTAACAACGGAGCTAGTACCTCACCCCTTATTCCACCACCGAGTAGACCTTTGAGTAGTCCCGGGACACACTCAAATTGTTATCAACTTAGTCAAAGTGAATCTGCGTCAACAGGATTGTATGCTGGTACATCTACTACAAGTTTTACCATGGGGACAAACACCTATGAAAACTTGCCAGCTACCAATATTTCCAGTATTACACCCCAACATTCTGCTGTTGCGAGTAACATGCTCTCGCTGCCTAATTCGCATTCGACCACCCCGAAGACTTATCACCATCATACGACTCTTCCTCGTCAAGGTGGAGCTTTCACGATATCGGCAACTTTGCCAAATTCAGGGGCAGCTATTCATCGCACAATTCCAAGATCTTTGGCTACTACTGGAAGTTTAAGGCTGCGAAGGGAATTCCTGACGCATCAGCCGATTGCTCCACTTTTTGATGCACCACCAAAGTGCACGTCGCCTCAACATTCACCTCGATCGGCACCTCCTTCGCTTCCGATAAGCGATAATGCGATTCGATCAGATGCACTTTATGAAGATGTTCTTGTTTCAAAGGCAACGATGTCACAGGTTGAAGGAAAACCACCCGAGGTGACGCCGTTGATGTGTAATTATAAGGTGGGTTCTTTTATTGACTGAAATATAATGATTTAATATATATATTTGATATGTTTGCGGAACAAATTTTTGAATTTTGATTATTTTATTTGCAGCCATCGTTAGCTACGAGTAACGATATAAATCAGGATGGGAGTTTTGACTCTGTGACCTGTACATGTAGCATGCAAGCTTTACCGACCTTACATGATGACACTGATGATTATCGTAGCGAGTGCGAAAACTGTAAAAGCGCGACTGGATCTCGTTACTATTTAGACAACGAGGATGAATTGGTTACTTCTCCTCATGAAACTATGACGCTTCAGAGAAGACCTGAGGAAACTACTTCTAGTGCAACGCCTCAATATTACAGGACTTCGCTAACACTGCCGACTAGTACCCGTCAACGGACAAGGTAATTATTGCTTAAGGTGCTAAAAAAAAAGTGACCCGAAAATTTAGGAAAGTATGATGAGAAAATGGATCAAAAAAAGTAATTAAAACGAAATGTGTACTAATTAAAATTGTTCTTTCTCCAGGAGTACGGGAAATCGAGGGAACTGGTTCAGTTCAATGCCAGAAAGCTCTACCGAATCCTCAGATGGAGAATAAGTAAAAGCAGTGTGTCGTGAAAGAAACAGTTGAAAATTGAAAATTTTAAGAAGCTACCTACCTGTATGATACGTGAGTGCCAAAAGACACTAAAAGTTACCATGAATAGTACCCAACATCGTTCTTAAACATTCATTTTTAGAAGCAACGGGCAGAATAAAGTTTCCAGTTTTCTAGCAGTATTACGATTTAGGGTACTATTGTATCGTTAAAAGAATTCGAGATAGCAGTACCGAAAATAGGGACTCCATAAACATCTTCAGAGTCTTTAAATAGCTAGAATAATATGTATTTTCGAAACCTAAACGTTTATTCTAAACTTCGAAGATTGATCTAAATAATTAATATTATTTGCTTAAAGCAAACAAAAACTGATAGAGAAACAATCCTCCTCTACCCTTTATGCAAAGAATATTCAAAAATACTTGAAACATATTCTTCTACAAAGACTATCCCGAGATAAGGTGAAAGCTATTCAAGTTTATCAATCATGACTTTCAATTTTTTTATTATTCCTTTTTTTTTTAGACATTTTTTCAGCTTTTTTTTTTATTTTAACGTTTGAGTGAAGAATATCTTTGAAATACTTTCATATGCTAAGATTAGTATAATAAAAGAATAATTTTTCTCACAAATAATTTCTTTTAGAAACCTATTTGTGAAATACCTAGTCATTGATATTGATCTATGGTTAAAAACTTATTTATTTTTAAAACGGTGTAATTTAACTATACGGTTCCAGTGATTGGAAACTAGAGAAGGTCAGCAGTTACCGAATGAAATAGAAAAGACAAAACATTGCCAAAAATACAAACCGAACGTGCATTGTTACAAAACACATATTGGTGCTTGTGTACGTTGTATCAGATTTTATCATTTTGAAATGTAAATGTAGTTGTTAGGGTTTAGAATAAATCGTGATTGTTAGGGTATCAAGAAAGTACAACTTTTCAGATGTGAAAATGAATGGATACGTTGTTCATGATTTTAGAGTTGAAGCCAACCTTAATAATGATTATGTTCAAAAGCAAAATCTTTATAAAAATCTTTTTAAAAAATAACGTTTATGGTCTACAATAATTAGAAACTATTCCAAATTCTGCCGATTTTGAATCGAATTAGCTTGGACTTTAAATGAAGAGATATTGATAATATTTTAAATGATAAAAGCCTTAGAAAACTATTGTCAAATATAATAATTTGATCAATAGTTTATGAAGTTGGGGGAAAAGGTTTCCCCATTAAAAGTTTAATTTGATTAATGATGGAGTTGTGAATTTCAAGAAGAATTACTATTGCAAATGTCACTAGAATGGTTTTTATTAAAAATTAAAACTTGTTTGTCACCTTAAAAATGTTACAATAATGCTATAAAAAGTAGCATCTACATCATCTCTTTCAAATCTAGAAATCTTCTTCTCTCGTGCACCTTAATAACAAAATAAGCTGTTAGATTGATACTCACAACTACATAGTGGACAGTGGAAATAAGTGGATATATCAATATTCTGTACTGTAGATCTCATCAATTTTGTTTGCAAGAAGTTCATAAATAATATTTAATTCATATTTAAAGTTGATATAAAAATTAGATCTTGATTTCGAATAAAACTGCACTCTCATGCAATTAAAATACATTATTGTTACATAATTACGAATTTTCACATTTATTTCTGTTAAACGCATGTGGTAATTATCATAAAAGCAAATTTAGTTTGGTCAATTTTACGTTGACAATGATAAACATTTATTGTTGCGAATGTAAAGTTGGCGAAACAAATTATTCTGACGGTAAAGTATCACATACGCTTAACTAAGCAAGCAAATTTGATGAATATCTCTACGCAATCCAGTGAAACGGGAACAAGTAATATAAACAATATTTATTGCTGTTTATAGATATTTATCAGTATTATTATTTACATAAAGCCACAAGAATCATTTTTTTAGACTCTTTCAAACAAAATGCACAACAAATGGTTTCAAACTTTATGTCATATACTCTCTGTGTTGTTCTCAAAGTGAGATCATCTCACATTGATAGCGGGCTGTAATTATATCTCGTTGATACGATAAAATAACATTTTCACACAAAAAATGTCAAGATTGTTTCTAATCACAGGAAAAAATGCTCTTTTTTCGTTTCAACTTGGTACTGCTCAGTGATTTATAACGATGAAGGATCGACAATTTAAAAAATAAAATTAATAAATAAAACATATGTTAGCTTTACGCGGTAATATCATTGTACAAAGTTTTTTCCTATTGCTTTATATATTCTAAACTATCGTTATCGACCTCATTCGTTAACTCTATCACAAACTATTATTATGTCCATCTATAAGATATTTTATTTCAATTTTTATACATATATTTATATTATACACGTTGAACATCTATTGCTAATGTGAACATTTTTTTGGTTGGAGAACTTTGAGGATTTAAATATCAATTCCATTGTCTGCAGGACAATTTTAGCACAGCTGGTACAACACAAATTAATGTTAAGATACTTTTTAATTATTAATTTATTCTTCTATCACAATTCTCAAAGATCGTTTTGTATACGTTTAAAGCATGTATGACTGTTTTTTTTTTTTCAAAATATATGTGATGTTCCGATACCAGGGTTCTGTTCGCAATTTATTTAAATATTGTGTAAGTTCAGAATTGTAAAACAGAAAATCGATGTTAACAGCTGAGCTCGTTATTTTTATGGAAAGTGAGACCAAAACGGCGTGCAGATTTAAATCTTAAATTACAGATTTTAATGTTTAAAATGATATCCCTTGAAAGTGTTGTAAATCTTAAAGGACGTTAAATCTCCCACTAAATTAAGTTATTGTCTTCTGTAGTGTTTCCAACAGAGCTGTCGTCTGCTGCTCTGATTTCAAGTTATTGAGGCTGATTTACAAAAAAAATTTTTAGAATTGACAGGAAGTGTACAAATCATGCGTATACTATCAATTCTTATTTTTTATATTAAATTTTCTTCTATTACAATATACTTTGACTATCTCTTTTAGAATATTGGTGATAAAATAATTTTTTACGTAAGCTACAATTTTTGTATACAGAACTTTGTATACAAGAAGAATGTTTTGAAAATAATTTAAAATATATATCACTGTTTGGGTAATTATACACATTATTATGTATAAACTGTAAACCAACGATGATTGTAATATGTTTTCCAAAAAAATAGTACATACATATTATTTTCAAATTCTAGTTGCTGTCAAAGACTACTATTAGAATTTCTGCAAAAGGCACTTTGAGAGAAAAACTTTGTAGAAAGCTCGTAGAATTGCATGTATATTTATAACTAAATTTTTCCTATCTACAGAAAAAAAAACTTGGCTGCATTTAATTTTACATATATGGAAAATTGCACAAGCGTATATTTGTAAGTATTAACAGACAAATTTGAGAATTTGTTCAAATACTAACATATTTCTCAAAGCACGCCTATTACAACTGCAGTGTGTGTTCTGCAGAAATGCTACAAGTTTAAAAAAATGTGTTCAGTATTGTAATTAACGTTTGTGCCAAATTTTATGTTTTGGAAAACACTTTCGATTTGATAGAACACTGTTAATACTCTTTTTGAGATATGCTTCTGTTACTGTAATAATTTCCAATGTTAATAACATATTTGTGTGAGGAAGAGAGAGGAAATCGATTTTTGCAACTAGAATCCGCTCAAGAAGGAAAAAAAATAAACGAAATTACATATTTTAAATTATTGTTACGATATAATAAAGTGATTAATATAATATAATTAGTAATGGTACTTATTAAAATTAATTTGGTTCATTGTTTTAATGATACTTTTCTCTGTAAATAATCGTATTCCTCTATGTTCTTCAGATACGAAAATTTTTATTTAAAAAACATACATATTGACTTGACATTTAGGATTAGAAAAAGAATCTCTATTGAACGAATATAAAGAATATACATGTAAAGAATATACAAATAAAAAAAATTGAATATCCTGAAAAAAGTACATACATTCTCTAATATTGCCATCTTTTGTTTTAGATCATTATTTTCCCTTTTTAAGATAATACATTTAAAGACATTTTATTATCAACTTCTAAATTGTAGGGTCTATTTTATTTAAAAGTTATCGAGAATTATTTGGTATTGCTTTGAATTAATTTCAATAATATTATCTTTGCCGGGAAACAATTAATAATAGTGCAATAAAATTAATAATAAAACAAAAGAATTATAAAACCTGTATGTAATAGCAATATAACCAAAATTCGAATTTCCACGCTCTTTTAATCACAACATTGCTGCTCTCTGCAGGTATAAAATGAAAATTCTATTCGCGGTGTATGTAGTGTAGTGTGCATCTCATATTATATTAGGTAGTTCATGATCGAACTGATCTACAAATGGTGCGGAAGTGCGCGTGAAAAATAGAGAAGGACACGTAAAACATGGCTGAAGCCGTTGTAGAAAATCCTCTTCTACTTCAACGATTTTTTTGTCACCAATGTAATTCTGAGGTTGAACACTTGCTACCCGTAAGTAATTTCCATTTTCAACTTTGCCATTAAATGTTTTTTGTGCTTTTCGCTCCAGCTACTTTTTAGTTTCATCTGCAATTACAACCTGACATTTGAGACCCACGTATGATTCAGCCAACCATTTTCCCCCTCCTGAGAATTTCTCCAGCTTCTATGACCGTTTTGAGGAAAAGTAATGCTTAATAGCCTTCTCCCTTATTTAGACATTTTTCCACTGCATCTTATCAAATTCAAAACAGATCATTTAAAATTCTCTTATCCAGATAAAGTTCTCTCAAAGCTGACAAGTGTCACAACACCCATTTTACTTTTAACGATTTTTCGGTATTTCTCTGGAATAGATGTGGACTATATAATAGGCGATATCAAAATGATATTTTCCTACTTATAAAATTTTTATAAATTATAGTTTAAAATGATTAATTTAGATGCAGAAAATGCAGAAACTAGAAGATTCGAGAGCTGCGTCTTCTTTTTTGAATGATAAAACGACAATGCTGAAATGCCATCATGTTTCATCATAATAAACAGTTTGACATTATTTCCTATATATTCTATTTTTGCTGCTAAATCATGTGTATAGAAGGTTCAGAATAATCATTTCGTTAAATATCTTCCTAGGGTGAATAGAAGTCCCGGTTTTCTATAACATTAGGGAGCGTCCCAACTTTCACGTCTATTTTCATACGTCTTCACCATTGCACGAGAAACGTTTTGTTGGTGCCCTTTTTTATGGGGGGTAGAGGGGTTCACATGGAAAATTTTTTAGCATCCCGGTTTTTCTCCCGACCTATCTTGTGACTCTACATCTTCCTCTATTTTCATAAATGGAGCTAAAAGCAATCATCTTTAAAAATACTTTTATTGCTGAAGATTGCGTAAGAGAATGTTTTGCATCATTTCCACAAATTTTAAAGTTTGAGATAACATAGATTAGTAATTTTTATATTTCTATCATACGTCAAATCTTTGTGTAGTTCCATTTGAAATTGCTGGATTTTTAAAGTTTAATATTTACTAGAAATCTAGTATTATTTATTTTTGTGACCTTACCATTTGGTTGTGAAGATGAAATAAATGTTTCTCTGTTTATAGAATTATACATGTCCACACTGCTCCGGAGGTTTCATAGAAGAATTAGAAAATGCGGGGAACGATGGTAGTTCGGGAATGGAAATAGGTAGTGAAGGTGCTGATTTTGATTTTGAGATCGCAGGAGTTCGTGTAAGTTTCCAACAAAAAAATTCTAAATATGTATCATGTTACAAATTTTAAAACGGCTTTTCAATAGTATCCAGACCACTATGATCAAGACCAGGATACAGTTCAAGCAACAGGTCATACGGTATCCGGTTCTCAATCATCAACTGGATTAGGAGGAAGGGGTTGTAGAAGAAGACCTTACCAACCACGTACCCCGATGGAATCTCGCATCTTTACTTCTGGACTTCATGGTACCAGGTATCAGCGTAATAATCTAAATCGGTAATCATTACTTCATGAATCGTTGATGTTTGCATGTAGATTAAAAGCATTATAATATTTTCTCTAAAACATATTAGTAATTTTTAATTCGATTTTCAGCAACAATCGTGGTCGACAGCAAGATTTACCATTGACTGTTGAAAATTTACTGCATGATTTCATTGTCAACCTTTCCGGAGGTGAATTTAGTCTACCGATACAGCAAGGAGCGGGAATACCACCAATGTACGTATTTTTTTTATTAATATATTTCTTTCACTACACTTTCTGCTTTCATTTTTTTCCACACAATAAAGCTTCCTTTTTCTTGGACAGTTTTATAATTTAATTTTGTAGGATTCGAAACTGAAATCTTTAGTGAGATATTAGATCCGATGTACTTTAATTATAATTTCGTATCCTGCATTTTTGAACACTTTACATTTTGTTACAAAACTTCAATTTGCAGTAAAAGAGATTTACTTTATAACATTAATTATTATGGTATAAAGTAAATCTCTTTTTTTGTTGGAAACACTAATTTAAAATAATATAGATTCAATGTTAGACTGCTGATGGGTAATCCTGGAGATTATGTTTGGGGTCGAGATGGTTTAGACGCGATTGTCACACAATTATTAAATCAAATGGACTGCACTGGTCCGCCTCCGCTACCTAAAAAACAGATTGATGAAATTCCAACAGCGGCAGTTACTCAAGTTCAAGTTGGTGAGTATTTCGAATAATTCAACACCAAAATTCCATTTCATATAATAAATTGGTTACTTGGTTTTCAGATAGCAAATTACAGTGTTCTGTTTGCTGGGAAGATTTTACACTTAATGAACCTGTGAAACAGCTACAATGTCAGCATTTTTACCATGCACAGTGTATTGTCCCATGGTTAAAATTGGTAAGTCGCAATACAATAAAAAAGAATAAATAATATATAATTTAAAATATGTAGTTATGAGACTTCGCATCAAATATACGGGAAACGGCTTCTAGTCAAAATTCCCAGATCACACATTTTTTAATTACTGAATTACTAATGAAAAATTTGAAAAAAATTAAAAAACTTAACAGTTTTTTTATCTTTAAAATACTGATTTCTTTTTACAGCATGGAACTTGTCCAATCTGCAGACAAAGTTTGGGAGAACAAAATACTGCGGAAGCAAATCAAGACACTGTTGGACCAAGTTTAGCAGCTCTATTCAGGTATTTAAAATTGTCTTACACCAAAATTGAAATTATAATTTATTTGGCACAATTCCTTTCAGTAACAAAATATTATTCAAAGTTAAGAGATGTACTAAACTTAAATTTTTTGTTTTAAATCTTCCGTCTTTAAATCAACCGATAGTGGCTTTGTGTATCAAGGTACCAATATCGGGAAAAGTATTTTTTACACAGTAAGTAGACTAGACTTAACAAATCTACGTTTACTCTCTGTTTTAAAAGTTGTAAAGCAGACAATAGATTATATCTAAATAATGAAACAATTTTATGAGTTTTTTTTGTAACTATGAGTGATTTTTTAATGCATTCCAATTTGAATGTGATTAAATTAGGAAACCTCCAGATTTGTACAAAATATAAGATGTTAATTTGAATCGGTAATAATCCCGTCTCTACTTCATCAAACAAATTAAGTATGAAATAAAAGAATTATCATATTTTTCCAGGGCTGCTAATGAATCCAGTAGTAGTAGGTCACCATCGACATCGTCGACAGACAGCAACTCAAGAAACGATTCCTCTAATGAAATTTGAAACCAACTAGTTCGCTCATCAACCGACCTACCCTTTCACTCTCCCCCCGCCATATAGTTGTAATATATACATCCTTTTTTCACGTTTGAAGGCTTTTTCCTCAATAATTCCACCAAGACGATCACAGATTGATTAATAACAAATTCGTCTGTGGATGTTGATAGTTAACCGAAGAACATTTACAGTAAATCTTTAATTACGTGTCTGAACATGAAATCCTAATTTAAATACAGTACAACTTCGCTAAGAGGATACACACGGGCGGTTAGAGTTAAGAATTCCGAGAAGTATGGGGCACCCACTGCTGGGCGTCGAGCTCGGAAATTGTGCGTGTGTGCAAAATGCATATTTGAGTACACAAATTAAGTTGCGTTTGGCTGCGACTTCTTATCGGGGTACCTCTTAGTGGAGTTGTACTATACCCTTTTTATTCATACATACTTGAAACAATAGAGTTTTTAGGAGGGCACTGGACTGAAATTGCAACTAGCAAAATAATTGATGCAATAGTTGAAAAATACATTTCTTGCACTATTTTTTTTAAAGCAAATTGTAAAATATTCAGTTCTTGAACAAGAAGCGATTAAATACTAATTATTTAAAGTTGACGATAAAGTGTAAGATTTGTAACTCGTGACAAATTTCTGATGTATGATCATAAATGTAAGAGAATTATTCATTACTATTTCAAACTGTGATTTTTATTGAATGTATCCCTGATATCTTGAATTCATAAAATATACTTATTGTAAAATGAATAATACTACTCGTTTCCGAACACAAATTGTTTTGAATATCATACATCATCAAATATTTCCAAATTTTATTTATGATATAATTAATTATAGTAAAAACATTAGAAGCGAATTCCTTCAATCAATTTATGTATTCATGTTTGAAGGCTATGATGTACAGCACCTGTACCTATAGATTTTGAGTGTTTAGATCATCAATCGCTTTGCCAACAGTTAAAATGTTATTAATAGTCTTCTTTGTATAGAAAAAAGGATGAGGAAAATGTACTTGGAAAAAGTAATCTAAAAAATTGTAAAGTGAAACTGGCAAAGGATAATATTACATGTCTTACACGTTTTCCATATTGTGTACAGCATACTTTACACAAAATATTGTAGAATTGTAACGGCACTTAATCTGCAACTCTGATAATATATACGGGCTGCAAAATAATTTTAGCATTTTATTGTAACTGGAAATTGCGCGGCTCGAATGATTTAATTTTCCTTGTAATAAATTGACGTATCCAATTGAAATTATTACACCTCGGAGCAAGCAAATAATAAACTTTATAGAACCTGTCTAACTACACGAACCGATATAGAATCATTTCATTTGGATATTTTAAAATGATGATAAATTGTTGGATAATTTGGTATACCGTATAGAATTGTATGTTGAATATGGAATAAATAAGGTCCACGCGGTTGGTAAGAGCGTTAAATGAAAGCCAAATCATTAGAGTTTGAAAGTTTTTAAAGCAATGATAAGTGTAATTATGAAAAAAAATGTGTACAGTAAATTGGACTTTAGTCAATAAGGTTTTGTTTTTTGTTTTCTGTATAAAAAAGGCAAAGGAAATGCTAAGGACAGGTTTCGACATTTATTTTGGCAAATCTAAGTAATTACTTACTTTATACTGTACAGTACTAATAACTGTATCGTTTACAATATACAATATTCCAGTGTTTTAAACAGACATTGAAAAAATTACAGTAAATGATCGCAAATTAGTTTTTTGTAGATAAAAAAATTATCAGTTAAGTTATTTAAATTGCTTCTGCTTTAACAGTGATGGACTGAGTTTATCCAAAACTAAAAACATTTTTTTTGTAACCAAATATTACGAAAAATTGTCAAAAATCTCTAAATTATTAAAATATATTTATGAAAAATATTTAAAATGTATTTGTGTTTAATTGCGATAGTGAAAAAATAGAAGTTGTATAAAAAAATTATTGTATAAAAAAGGTCAGAGAAATTTTTGACTCATTTGAGTTATTTTTATATATAAATTATATAATTGTCTTTATTTGGAAGGAAGTAATGGAATTATTAATATTAAGGCAAATTTTTATTATCTTTTGAATGTTTGAAGTATTACTTTTTGTTATTCTTAGTGTAATTAGAAGTTTATACGCGAACAGCATTCACTTGCTACATTGTAAAGTAGTTTTTCTTCTTTATTAAGTCTTAAACAGCCGTTAGTAAAATTTGCTAAAATAAAAGAGTACGTTTCTTTATTATCTGCGATCTTGGAATTTTTTCCAAGAACACTTTATTCATTAAAATTTTATTGCGTTCTTACCTGATGATAAGAATTTTTTGAAAAAAAAATTTTAAACACGTATTTTCTGGTAATTGTTGAAATGCAAATCAACTTTTCAGTCAAATATATGTATAAATTAGATGAATAAAATAAAAAAAATTATATATTTATTCCCAAATTTTGATTAGTTTTGTGCTCGTAAATTAATTCTGCTCTTATAATTTTTGAAAAGATATAATATTTTAAATAATCAAAGAACTTTCATATGTTTTGATATTTTTAATCTTCTTTAGAAAAAAAAGGTTTATGCAAAGAAATTTTAAATTAGCAGAAATTCTCGAAACTTCCGGTTGCGCGCCATCTGGTCAGCA
Organism: Synergus japonicus; assembly: GCA_900474275.1. Taxonomy (NCBI): domain Eukaryota; kingdom Metazoa; phylum Arthropoda; class Insecta; order Hymenoptera; family Cynipidae; genus Synergus; species Synergus japonicus. Next base: position 184,842 of record UCOH01005788.1, read on the forward strand.
AGCCTTGAAATTAAAATCAGTGAATCAGACTTGAACAGAACAGAGACGTGTCTAAAAAATCCAAAAGCATTTAACGGTGTGAATTTTTGTAATTTTGTGTTAATTATTAGTTGTGTTTTATCAACTTGGTATTGGATTTAAGTATTTTCGAAACACCAGAAAGTTTTACATTGATAAAAACTGTTGCAGGCTGACAGATGAAAGTGGTGAGTGGATTTTTCTTGACACACTTTAACAAAGGGTGGTTTATGCGTCCCTTCCAAATTGATATAGTCGCCCTTTCTGCCTGTTGCGCATTAATTTTCCAACATGTGGTTATCAGTTTTTGGTATCAGAACAAATTTTACAATGGGTTTATGTCACGAATTTATTCGGAAGTTCATATTTAAGTCATTTAACGCCAATTAATGTATGGGGCTTTTTTAAATTGAAGACATTTAAAGCTTTTAAATGCCCCTTCTTAGCCTCGCAGTAGACAATTTAATGTCAATGGAAATCCCATGACGTATTCCTTTTTGAGACAGTAATTTGTAAAATATCTCGTCTTGTTGAAAAAATTGAAATTTATTACAGTTTGTCCTTGGAGTTCATTCACTCGTCATCGATATTTACAGTTACACTTTTTAGTCAGCACTTTTTTGGATCTCTTTTGCATCATTACTTGTACTTAAATTAAAAAGGCATGACTTTTTTTTTAAAGTTAGATAATTTGTTTTTTACAACAATTTTTTCCATTGAAGAAACAGAATTTAATTCAAATAGAATAAGGTCATATTTGTGTTTATTAGTTTAATTTTGAGTAACCTAATTTATTTTTTTTTTATTTCAAAAATATCGTAATAATAAATTTTACACACTTTTAATTTCTTTATGTTACAGATATACCAGTGTTTTTATGTAATGATCATTGCTGAATTCCATTACTTTGCATAAACGAATTGTTAACCAGTAACAAGACTTAGTTAAAGATTTAAATAAAGTGACAAATTATAGACAATCACTATGTACAATAACCAAAGTCTAGATGACAGAGTAAGCGGAAGCGTTGATCATGAAGTGTACGATTTTCAAAATGAAGGAACTGGAAGAAGGTATTTAAATAAGTGGAGTCCTCAAGAAGACATGAAATTTTATTCCAAAAGTCGATACGGTTCACCAAGAATGCTCAGTAAATCCGTACCGAGGAAGAACAAAAATTTAGCTCGAATTAGAATAAACAGATCTTTAAACTTCGACGCTGGAGTTGCTAAAAGAGATTTGAAATTCAAATCTCCTAATTCAAGTTTCGATAGTATTTGCTGCGATGACGACAACCAACTAAACGATAAACAACTTTCAAGATCGGCGAAGATTATGAGAGCTTTGAATTTAAGTAGCAGTCCTCACAATATTGCGAAGAAAAAAGTGAATAAAACACTGAATTTTGATACGAGTCCGAGTCCCAAGAAAATATTAAGTTACAACGGCAGTCCTTGCAATATTATACATTTAAATTTGAGCACATCTTCTCCCAAGATCAACAAAACATTAAACTTTGATTCGAGTCCGGCCGAATCTAACATCAGTAGCATATTAGGAACTTCTATTGATTCCATCGATGAAAATCAAAACCAAACACCATCTCAGCGAAGAAGGAGTGTGAAAAAGTCTCTGAAATATCTTACTCCTCAAAAAAAATCAATTATTGGTTCTCCCAATTTGAACGGAAAGTCGCCTATGCTTCGTGCTGAACTTAAAGAAAAAATTGACAACATCATAAAAGTGACGACTCCGAATTTGCATTCGTCGCGAAAAAGTAATAGAAAGCCTGGTTTCGTGAAAGAAATCTTTGTTAGCACTCCCAGGAATTTGTTCAATGACTATGACGATGAAGACTACGGAGAATCTAAAACTCCCAAGAATAAGATTCGAATTGTTCCTGAAAGCATGAGTGCGATTAAGATGAGTCACAAGAAGGTTCGTAAGAAATTCAAGTAAATTATTATTTTCTCTTTTTCAGTTGTGAATCAAAAAAATTCTTTGTCATTTTTAATGTTTTTCTTAAATTAATTTCAATATATTTTCTTCTATAGGAAAGGTTTTCTCGTCGATTGGAAACTAATGTTGATTTAATGACGAAGGATATTTTAGAGGATGAGTTGACCGAGAAATTGGATAATCAAAAGGAACAGCGATCTTTCACTCCTCCAATACAAGAAGTTCTTCAAGCTTCGAATTACGACGTGAATTCTATTAAGAGATCTCACAAGAAAGACAAGAGTCAAGGAAGATTGTCTTTGTATCGTTCAGAGGACGAACTCTCAGAAACAGGATCAATTTTTGATTATTCTGAAATGAAAGACACCTCAAGTTCCTGTGAAGGTGTTTCCGATCATTTTGAACGCGAGAGGAACGACTTTAGAGAAAACGCATCAACTGTGAACCTTCTTGAAGCTAAAGTAACACCAATGAAGTTAAACTATGAGAGTGAATCAGATGTAGAAGAAATGAACGATTCGATACAAGATCTTGCTGGATCAAAACCCGCAAAAGTCAAGGTAGCAATCCGTATCACTTCTCCCACTACTCCTCCAAATGAAATTTTAGCAGAAATTCCAAACACACCTTCAAATAATCAAGAAAGTTCTGAAAATTCTCGTCCTACTACCCCAAAAAATCGTTTTGATTTTCTTCAACATGTAATAGGAAGTTCTATAAAAAAGTCGCACAAGAAACTCAAGGATGAGAATAAGAAAAAGCTTTTAAAACCTAGAATGCTGCAAAACGGTCTTGACAACGTATCGAATCAAGAGAGTCAGCAATGCCAAACTTTAAATGAAGAATTAGAGGCTTCTTCTTCTAAAAGCGAGGAACCAAATACTTTATTTTCCAGCGATCGAGCTCCAACTCCCGATAATATAAATTCCAGCCGGCTATTATTACACCAGTTTAGTTCTGTTAAGAAATCTCATAAGAAGCAAAAGAATAGTCAAATTCTATCTAGCTTTGCTAGGCGACAGAAAATGTTCAGCTATGATAAAAAAAAATTGTCTAGTTCTGTTTGTGGAGCCAAAAATTCTAGTTTGCTAGCAAAGGATTTTAATAGCTACTCATTGCAGCAATTTGACTGTGGCTCTAGTCAAACTTCGAATGAGGATGTTTCGGATTTGGGAATTATCCAAGGTTCGCCACGTTCAACTGATTCTTCTCCAAATAAGAGAAAACTTTCTAGTTGCTCTGATGTTGATGAAGCTTGCACTCCACTTTCGGTGAACGATTCGGTTTCAATTAATTATGTAACTGCGGAAGAGGAGTTTAAAATTTTCACACCCATAAAGAAAAGGCGAGGAGCTCCAACTAGAAAATTGTCTATTTCTGAACATGAATTTTTTGACATTCCCTTGGACAAATGTGATGATGTTCCTTTTACAAGATGCGTGACTCCTGTTTTGGACCAAAGCAGAATTATGGACTCTAGTGAAGACAATTTTGTTACACCTGAAAGAAGCACTTATGCCTTGAATATTCCCGAGGAACCAGAGGGAAAATCTACTCCGAAAAATAGATCGACAGTGAAACTAATGTCAAACGTTAATTTTATTAAACGATCCCACAGAAAAGATAAGAAGGGAAGTAGGTTTTCGTCCAAGAACGAATCCGCTGGGCTGGATTTTGAGACGGAAACACGTGTTGATAAAATTAATTCCCCATTAATTAAGGCCACGTCTAATTTTTTGACTCCAGATTCGAGTCATCTTAGTAGTAATAGTGATGCAAGTTTCAGAAACATATCACTCATGGCTTCTAAGTTTTTGCACTCTTATGAATGTGAAAATTCTAAGCCTTCGACAAGTTATGAATGCAAAGATGATAATGATGACAAAGAGGAGAAAAGGAGTTGTGATTTGGCGACAACACCTCCAAATTTTCTGAAGTCGAAAGGGTATATAAGAATTTTGCAGAATGATTCGATTAAGAAATCACATAAGAAAAAGAGAGAGGAATTAAGACACAGTATGCTCGTTAAAGATCCAGAATTGTCGGATGATGGATCCATTTTTGCGGAAGAAGACAAAATCGAAGATTCTCCAGACGATTGTGCAAATGATGTGAAACGTTCTGGAAAAAATGTAGACACAGAGAATCGTGTCACGATCGTTGTCAACATGAATGAGAGTCTTTTTGAAGAAAACTTAAATGAAAAGGTGCTTACTGATAATTTAATTGAATGTCACATTGGTTAAAATTAAGAGTTAGTAAAAAGATTGCATTTAAAGTCCAAACCTAGTGTTTGAGAATTTGAGAACATATATTAATAAATATAAATATTTACTTTCAGAAACGATCATCTCAGCACCCAAACCCAAACTCCTCAAGTGATGGTTCAATTTTCGATTTAGACGAAAAATTGGAGGATAGATGCAACGATTTTAATGAAATATAAAAATCTGAAGAAATTCAACAACGTATTGACCGAGACTTGCATAGAAATTATAACTTTGAATTAATTCGTCTATTATTAATTTTCTACATGGATACACAGGAAAGCTTTTAATAGAAATATTTTCACAGGTCGTAGCGACTATTATTTTTTTCTATTTTGTAATTGACTAATTGTCGTGTTATATCTACTGTTTTGTCCTGATGATAAAAGTTAGAAAGATACTTGTTGAAAGTAAACCAGTGGTGTATGGTATTATAGATATAAAAAAACTAATAGTTAGGGCGAAATTATATTTTTGGCACGGTAATTATTTAAAATATTATCTATAATTATAACAAACCTTGCAAAAATGTTACTATATTTTTAAAAAGGATATCCGGAAAAATTGATAAATCATGAATTGGTCAATTATTCCAGCTAATAATCATTCATTATTTGTTTATTGGGTACGAATTTTGCAAGAAAAGATTACATTTAAATAGATTTAGTTTACAATTAATATTGGGTAATGATTATTGAGGTTTCAAATTGTACATTTTCTACAAATATTCTCCACCAGTTATGTGTTAAGGGTTTCGATTTTATCGAGTTTTTTTTTAACTTTGCTGATCTTTTCTTTAAGACAAAGATTCACACTAAAAAGTCGGTGGAACCATTTTCAGTAGGTAAAATAATGTTGTGATACTTGAATTCTATTAACAAGCTACTTTTATATACAATAGTATTTTTAAGTCTGTTATATTGAGTCTGCGTGCAACGGCTCCAGAAATTTATGCTACATATGTATATTGAAGTAATAATAAAAAATAATTGAATTTACTATTGTTTGGGTACTTTGAATCTTTATATTTTTCTCTGTAACGTTTTCTCATTTGGAATTTTTATGGATTATCAACGATTTTCAAGTAATTATTTAAATCCCTATGCTAATCATCTGATTGGTACTCTTATTTAGTAAAATACAATTATTTATTCGTTATAATTTATAACAATTGAAATTGCATTTTAAGCATTTCAAAACTTCCCGCGTAAGTTAAGAAATGATGACACATGCCGCCATGGCTTGGCATGCGTCATCATCAGTGACGATCAATCATCATTTCTAAATCACACTCACACGTGTTTACAGTTTGACTGTACTGTCGAGGTCAACATCAAAGTTTTTAACCATGGGGAAGCTCAATGTTACAATGTTAAGATATTTAACCAAAGACGACTTTCGTGTTTTAACAGCGGTAAGTAGCTTTATTTATTGCAGTGCGATGAGTTTTTCAAAATTACTTTGTGCAGCGTAGTGAATTTACCAAGAATTTTATGTGCGTACAGGTTATGTTTGTATTTTCACAAGATTTTGTAAATTTACATCTAATTTAATCTAATTCACTAAAGAGATCATTTCTTTTCCCCTTGTACTAACAATAAAGACCATTTGTTTACAGATTGAGATGGGACAAAGGAATCACGAATTAGTTCCTGCCTCTCTTGCTGCACAAATTGCAAACTTGCGCCATGGCGGAGTGCATAAACTTTTACAAGATCTTTGTAAACATCGTTTGCTGAGTTATGAACGGGGAAAGCGCTGTAAGTATATGGAGAACTTAAATACAATTACACATTCTTAAGTTTCAATATATATCAACAAAGTACCCAATTATTCTTCTTAGATGATGGATACCGTTTAACAAATGCGGGTTACGACTACCTCGCTTTGAAAGTGCTTGCAACTCGTAATGTTGTCACATCTTTTGGTAATCAGATCGGTGTTGGAAAAGAATCCAACATTTACGTTGTTGCAAATGATGAAGGAAATCCCGTCGTTTTGAAGTTACACAGACTTGGTAGAACTTGCTTTCGCAACATCAAGGGAAAACGGGATTACCATCAGCACAGGAAGACATCGTCCTGGCTTTATTTGTCCAGAATATCTGCAACTAGAGAATTCGCGTACATGAAGGCTTTGGAAATAAGAGGCTTTCCCGTACCGAAACCCATCGATTTTAATAGGCATTGCGTTATTATGGAGCTGGTTGAAGGTGGACCTCTGTAAGCGATCATTTTTACTAATAAATTACTGTTATTTTCCATTTTAGGCGAAATTAAATATTAAAATAATGTAATCATTCTTTTTTGCAGATGTAACGTGCGCGAAGTTGAGGATGTGGAAGCATTGTATGACGAGCTAATGAACTTGATTGTTAGACTCGGTAATTATGGTGTGATCCATGGCGATTTTAACGAATTCAATATTATGATAACAAACGAGGGAACACCGATCGTTATCGATTTTCCACAAATGGTTTCAACCGAGCATGTAAATGCCGAAGTTTATTTTAATAGAGATGTGAATTGCGTACGAGACTTTTTCAAAAGACGCTTTGGATATGAAAGCGAGTTTTTCCCTTCTTTTAAAGATCTTAAGTAAGCATTTATAATTTATAATATCATGTGATATTAATTCCATTTTTTGTATTGCAGTTCGAAATCTATAAGAATAAATTTATATTTCAGACGAGAAGATTGCATGGATGTGGAAATAAGGGCCAGTGGAATGACGAAACAAATGGAAAAGGATTTGTTAGTTGAAATTGGAATGGATGTCGAAGAAGAGGAAAACAGCGAAGAAGAAGCTGAGAGCAGCGACGAAGAAGCTGAAAATTTCGAAGATGCGATTGCTGGTCAAGAAACTAAAGATGATATCGAAAAACTAAGGTTACAAGTTGAAAAATCATGTGAAATAGATCTCTGTGAAAACAAAGAAATTAAGCGTACCGACCCTGTTTCACGTAAAAATCCCGAAAGCGATCTCGAAAAGAAAGTACATGAGGAAACGTTAGTAGACAAGCTAATGCAGAGTTATGATAAATTTGATAATGGGAATGGAAGTCAAATTTACAATTCAGATGAAGACGAAGTTCCTGAACTGATAGAATCCAGGTTGGCTAAATCTCTACAGGACAAAGCATTTGATAGCAGAAGTGTAAGGAGCTATACGTCTGCGTCTACGATTGCACCAGAAGTAATTAAAATGAAGACGAAATCTGCATTGGAGAGAAGAGAAAAGAAAAATTCTCGAAGAGTACTTGTGAAGGGCGAAGCGAGCGCAACCAGCAGAAGTCGAAGGGAAAATCGAGACACCATCAAACAGTCGTCAGGAATTTGGGGCTGGGATTGATTCATAGTTTATTTGTATGTATTAAACATTTACATGATTCAATTAATTTTTTTAATAAAACGAAATTTTTTCAATAACCACATTTTTCTTTCTTTTTTTTTTTGTTTTTTTTTTATTATTATCTTAATTTGTATACAAAAGAACAAGAGCCAATAGTTTGTAGTCAAATCCATTGCATAATATTAGGCTTTAAAATTTTGTCGAGTGCTATAATAATTTTATTAAGGATAAATTGTTTAGTTGTTATGCAACGAAAAATATATATTGTGTATTGATCTCTTTATTTTCAGCTGTAAGCAGATATGTGCCAAATGTACGAATTATTTTGTTATTTTCAAGTATAATATATTTCTTAAAAGTGAAGTTGATTCAGCAGTACTTATTACACTTTCAAATTAAAACAGCTATTGAGGAGAAGAAATGTTTTAAATATCTCTATATTTTTTTGATTATAATATTTTTAGTCAAAAGTACATTGTTTGATGAGAAGTTAAAAATTTTACTATAATTCTTAGTAAATTATGTAAATATTTAAGCAAATAGTAATTATTTGCAACTATCCAGTAAAAATTTAGCAGTAATTATTTGTTGTTTACTGATTCAAATTTAGGGAGTCTAGTATTTATCGTTTGACTTTTGACCCCAGAATGTTGATTCCAGAATTATGATGCTTTCATTTCCTTCATAGAAGTGCAGTGGGAGTCTTCGATCGAATTTTGTAACTTAAAGCTTCGGTTGTTTTAGCTAAAGGGGGTGTTTCAGTTTTACTATCATTGCCACACATGCATATCGTTGTGCTCGCGCACCTATATATATCGAGCCTTTCACGGAATTTCAGTCATACAGTTTTAGGACTCCTTGAAGAGTGTTCAAAATACGTAGCGAACTGTTTTTGTATAAAGATTGAACGACAAAATCATGGCGAAAGACAATCTTACCGCTATTCTCTATGGAATCAACGATATTCGATTGGTTAGTAGAACTGTTTTACATAATATAATTTCTTGCTCTTAAAATTTTAATTTATTATTTAATTTAAGAAGCACTAACTATTGAATACTATAAGAAACCACGTGCGAAATAAAAGGAAATAACGTCACCTCAAGTGTATACAATGTTGCATATACATGTCGCTGCAATGTGCGAAAGTCTTCTTTTAAAAATTATATGTTTTGGTCATTTTTACAAAATTATTTATGAATTAAAATTTAATCAAAATTCTTGGTGAAGTATCTCCACCCGACTAGTGAGCTTATTTTTAAAAAATATTGCAATATTGATCGAGAGAAGAGATTCTTACCTTGCAGTAAAATTTCTGGAATATTGTGTTTCGTTGGGGCAATTTTCATCTGCTTAAAATACTATTGATTGAATATTTTTTGATTTTGAAGTAAATTTAAAATATCGAGGCTTCCAATTTTTAAAAGTTCATTTAAAAAAAAGAATAAGTCAATTTATATTATGTTCTGGTAGGGACTGCTTTTAACCTTGAGCTTGCATCAGCACATTATTTAGATTGCATAATTATTGATTTAGACATGGTAAGATTCACATGGCTAAAAATAACCCATGAGTTTAGAATAGCCCCCTTCCGGGTTCAAATTCATGTTTAAATGGCCTAACTTATAGGACCATAGTTTTTCCAATTGTAGAATCATTTTCCACTTCATTCTTGAAGTGGAATAAGGAAGAACTCATTATATGAGACTCAAAGAAACTTCAATTAATTATGAGTACAGATGTCCAAAAGAGATATTTAGATTTAACTTAAATATTGTATACTTTAGCAGATAAGGTAACAATTTAAACGTTTTATGTTTAAAGCAGAGATAGGAAAAGTTTTTTCCTTGAACTCGAGACAATAATATATTTGTACACTATTCTTATATGTTTCTCGATTACATTCTTTGCACAAAAAAATCGAATAATAAGGCGATTATCGCCAAGAAGCAAAAAAAAATATCGTATAATTTCTTATTATCTCCTGTAAGAATAAAGATTTCAGAAAAAATTTCAAATGTGATTTGATTTAATTAAACGCCATTGAAATTTCGAAACCTTCATTAGTAATTAAAGTCATTAAATAAATGTTACAATGTACCTAAATATTTAATTTACTGGATTTTTATGTAGCACATAATTTGAAATTTTAATTGTTTGTTTGTTTGTTTGTTTTTTTAGGAACAAACACCAATCGAAGAACCAAATGAAGGCGGTAAGTTTATTAAATTATCGTCATGAACGTCATCAAACAAACGTTAAATATTATGCAATAAATGACCTTACTTTATACCTTCACACAAAAGATGAAATGCAAGTACGTCAATAATAATCAGTTTAAAAAAATTATTTTCACTGATAGTAGAAACAATGTTTGTCCTAAAAATATGATTAAGAACATATAAAAATAATTTATTATATAATTGTTACTTTAATATTGTGTACATAGTTTATAAATAAAATTGAAGGAAAAAGGTTCTTGAAACGAACCGGGTTATATGGTTTAATCAAATTGATTGCGGGTTCACGGTTTGACACCGTTCCTTGTTCATTAGTATTTACTCTATGACAATTTCCTGTTACAGAATAAATAAAATTTATCTTATAACATAAAGCAAATAAAATTTCCGTTAATTATCAATTTCACTCTTTAGACTCATTTCATATCATATAGATAATAAATACTAAATTTAAATATGAAAACTAGAAAAGATTTTAAATTATTTTTAAAATTTTCTTTTTCAATAATGGTCTTGAATTCAAGTATACTATTCGATGATTAACGAAGTAGTTTCCTAACTTCTTATCAATTGCTGAGATAAGATTTTACAACTGCAAATTTTTTCGGAAATTGATATAGTAATTTTTTATAGATAAAATCTTCTTATTAGAACTGTGAGGCCTTTTATTACATATTTGAAATGTTTTTATTCTAATATAAATATATTTTTAATTCTGTATTTTTATTTGTCTATTTAGAAGTTTTAATTGAAATGGGCTGTGTTGGAATTTGTGGATCTGATGTTCACTATCTAGTAAATGGTGGAATTGGTGATTTTATTGTAAAAGAGCCAATGATAATTGGTCATGAATCTGCGGGAACAGTTGCTAAGTTAGGAAAAAATGTGAAAAACCTAAAGGTATTTAAAAAAAATTCTAGGCATTGTATTATATTACAATTACATATGTCAAAACATCCAACAATTAAACCCAAATAGTTTGGGAAATTTTTTGGAAAAATTCATAAGTCTATGTAACACTATTTTAAAATTTTATAATATTTTTCAGGTTGGAGACAGAGTAGCTATAGAACCTGGTGTACCATGCAGGATTTGTTCTTATTGTAAAGAAGGACGTTACAATTTGTGCAAGGAGATGATATTTTGTGCCACACCACCAGTTCACGGAAGCCTTAGAAAATATTTCAAACATGCTGCTGACTTTTGTTTCAAGTAAAGTCTACACTGAAAGTTTAAAATTAAAAACTGGACTTTTGAACGTTGCAATTTGCAGTCATATAATCATGGATATAATTTTCAAAGTTCAATTTGAAATTCTTAGTTAGAAGATTTAGAGTTTAATTTTTCGTTCTTAAATACTTACCATCCAAATCTAGTTTTCAATTAATTTTTATATTTCAATGATACATTGATTCCTGAACTTCATAAGCAAAAATCTTTATAACATACTAAAAGATCTAAAGTTTAATTAAGGGAGTTTTACCCAAGTGTTAAGCTCAAAATTCTATTTCTCCATTTTACTCAACGAATTAAGAAGAATTACAAAGAATTAAAAATCTGACTTCAAAATTGAATATTTTAATTTTACTTAAAAAATATATGAATTAGATATTTTCTCGCTCTGTACACATAATTCTAGTTAAAAGTTGATTAATTCTCCAGAGGAAAAAAATTCCAAATTTAATATTTGTTGATTTTAAAGAAAAATGAAGAAATTGAATTTTTAGATTAGATTTTGACTCAACATCGTCAAATTATTAAAAATATAATTTTTTTACAGACTGCCTGACAATGTAAGTCTTCCAGAAGGTGCGATTTTAGAACCTTTATCAGTTGGAGTTCATGCTTGTAAACGGGCTAATATTGGAATAGGATCAAAAGTTTTGATTTTGGGAGCAGGACCTATAGGTCTTGTTACTTTATTGGTTGCCAAGGCTATGGGAGCCTCTAAAATTGTGATCACCGGTAATTAATGAATTATTCATAAGAAAAGTTTAAACTACGTTTGATACGAATACATCATACTGACAAAAAATTTAATTTCGAAATTTAGTTTAGAATTCATTTTAGGAGTTGATTGACCACTCATTTGAATTTCTAATTAGCTTCTGCCAATTTAAATTGAAAGTTAACTACTGGGTTAATGACCTAAAATCTTGAGTAAAAATTGAGTTTTATTGATACAGTATTTTTAATTTTGTTTTGACTTTAGGAATTAATTAAAATATTATAGTTATCATATTTCCATTACGCAGTAAATGGTCGAATGGAATTTATCAAACGGGTGAATGTTACGTAAACAGATAATCTTTTCTTCTTTTTTAGCGTGTATTACGATATCGAATATTCTCTCTTGTAGATACAGATTTAAAAAGAAAACTAAACGTTTATTTAAATCATTCTTGTAATTTTTATTAATTTTAACTTTTTTTAATAGTATAGGAGTGATCAATTTCGATTAAATGAATTTTATACTAAATTTATTGATATTTTAAATTTTATTTCATTATTTTGAAATTTATATTCCAGATCTCCATCAGGAAAGATTAAATTTTGCCAAAAGTATAGGAGCGGACGATACATATTTAATAAAGACGAATGTTTCTGAAAAAGATACTATTAAACATATTCACGAGTTATTCGGTGGCGAACCTGATAAGGCGATTGATGCTTCTGGGGCTCAATCATCTATTCGCTTAGCTATTCTGGTAACAAATATTTTCATCAAATTTTTAATATTTACACACATGAAATTAATCGTTTTGAATATTTTAATTTAAAATAGTACATTTAAATAAAATTAAGTTAATAATTCATTTTTTATTTTCTTAAAGGGAACTAAGGCTGGCGGTGTAGCAGTTATGGTAGGAATGGGCGCACCTGAAATTCAAATTCCACTTATTGATGCACTTGTTCGAGAAGTTGATATTCGAGGCGTTTTTAGATATGCTAATGAGTAAGAATTATTTCTTCTAAATTTTATTGAATGCTGATTGCGATAATATTATTACTTTTATTTCATAAACTTATTGAAAACCCTATTGAAAAAATCCTCGAGGAAATCGTTGTGTTATCTTCGGACGAGGAAAAACCTAGGAAATTCACGAGGGTTTTCAAATTCCTCCAGGAAATCCGTGAGTCAGAAATTTAATTGTCGCGGACATTCCTCAAGGAATTTGAATTTTCTCGTCCAAAAATAACACGACGTTTTTTTCAATAGGAAAGTTTAGAATTTTTAAACCTGATTTTAAAAAGATTTTAAAAGGAATATACTATTTTTAATAATAAAATTAATAACAAAATATTTGTGTTGTAGCTATCTTGATGCTTTGGAACTCGTAGCTTCAGGAAAAGTGAACGTAAAGCCTCTGATTACGCATAACTTCAAAATTCAAGAAACAGTGAAAGCTTTTGAAACTGCCAAGTGTCCTAATAATGGATCAATCAAGGTCATGATACACCTTAAGTAAAGAATACTCCTCTTTTTGTAAAATGTGTATCTACTTATCTTTTATATCTATGCTGTGCAATTTTCGAAGTTGGTTCACATATTGAAAAGTGATATACATACAACCTCTGAATTCAATTTTTATAATTGACCAAAATTATACACAAAACCTGAAAGTAATTCAGGGTGAAGAAGAAATAATAGATAGATCATTTTTCCTAAATTTTCTTCTCTTGCTCTTAATATATATATATATATAATTAATGTATAGGAAAATTTGCAATACAAGAATTCATATTTTAGTGCAATGTGAAGTGAAGGTTATTCTTTTATAAAGAAAATTGTATATTTTATACAAAGATTTATGAATAAAGAGATGTTTATCTAGAAAATTATATGTACATGTTCCTTTTTTAAATTACGAGACCGAACGCGGTTTTTCAATTTATTACTAAGATTTTTCTTTATAAATATAATTAAAAAATTGCAGTATTCCCTAGCGGTCACCCATCGAAGTACTAACCGCGCTAAACATTGCTGAACTTGAGAACTTGTGTTTTCAAAGTGGTATGGTCGTACCCGACATTCTTCTGTATTTAAATCATACTTACTATATTTCATATGAATTTTATCTTATACGAGACCGAACGCGCGCGAGTTGATCTTATTTTTAATTTAAGCGATTTCGTACAATATAAAGATTTAAAATTTCCCGCGTCGGCCTCGATTATCGATATTTGACGCGTCACTAACTTTATTGACCAATAAGGAATCGGGTCCACGCATTTCAGCGATGCTGTCATTGGGAAGTGGGGAGCAGCATTTGTGTATGCATATGGGTAATGGGTATGTGTAAGTAGTATATTTTTATCGTTTTTTTGTGTACATGTATGTGTTATGTATACATGGTATGGTATACATCGTTAATATACATATACATACATTTAAGTGATTTTTTGCATATATAAAACTGATTTTTCAACCTAATTTGTTGATTTTTGCATCCCCAAGTATCCTTTGGACAATAGGAGCAATATTCGCAAGTAAAAGAATAACATAACCTAAAAATTTGTGAACATTTTATGTATTATATTCTGACATTCACTCTTATCTCTTCGAAATCCTCGAATGGTCTTTATATAAATATAAATTTCGTAGCAATCGAATGTTAATTGTAGTTAATATTTAAGACGTTCTTATAAAGATTTCAATAAGAAGAGTTTTGCTGCATAATATTTTTTAAAAATGAGTGAAAGTGCACCGACTAACAATAATGTTACTGAAAGCAACGGTGTACTCGATCATCCAACTTTTAACGGTGGAACAGAAGATCAGCCGAGTAAGTAAATCTTAAATTTTTTACTGAGAAATAAAACCCAGCAACAAGTCTTGTACAAGTGTATTTTGTTTTAAATATTTCATTACAAAAATTTATTCAGAGTTGAAGTTAGGACTTAGTCATTAGTCATTAGTCATTACTATATTATAGGTAAATCGCCTGCGAATCTAGAAGAAAAACCGCAGGATGGTGCTTCAGAAACTGCAAGTAAAAAGGCAGTACCAACAACAACTGCAGGGACAACTCCAACAGGTACTGTCAACAGGCCCAAAAAGCGTAAAAAGCCAGTCAGAGACGCTACAGCACCAAAACAACCCTTAACTGGTTATTTCAGGTAAAAAAAAACATTCAAAAATACTAATTTCTATTGTACTTCTTTGAAATAAGAAGTTATTTTATTTAATATTACCTATAACATGTATTTATTTTAATATTACCTATGTAATATTTAGGTTTCTAAATGATCGAAGGGAAAAAGTTAGGACTGAAAATCCTACAATGCCATTTGCGGAAATAACGAAACTCTTGGCCTCTGAATGGAGTAATTTACCTGCAGATCAAAAACAGGTTTATAAATTTTCCTTTCTCGCCCAACATTGACTAATCGAACTACAAATATTTAATTACCCATACCGAAATTTTGGTGTAAGTAGACACGACTTTTAAACAAATGTATTAAATTTTAACAGCAATACTTGGATGCGGCGGAGCAGGATAAAGAACGTTACAATAGAGAAATCATTGATTATAAACAGACTGAAGCATATCGTTTATTTAACGAGAAACAATCCGAAAAGCAAAATGAGAGCAAAAAAGAAAGGAATGGGTCGGAAGTCTCTTTGGAGCAAAATGTAGGTTTCGTTTTATTGTTCGTTATAATTATTTTTTTTTTTTCAATTATGTGTCATTAAATTTTTCTGAACCTGATAATAATTTCAGTGTAATATTTTTGTTTTATTTTAGGAAATTCCACCAGAAAAAGATGATTTTTCCGGTTTTGACATACCAATTTTTACTGAGGAATTCTTAGATCATAACAAAGGTATATATAAAGTTCATTATCCTTCTAGTTTAAACTCTTAGTTTAATTTTCTCGAAGAAAGGAATTTATAAGTTTTAGGGATATTTTTTTATTCTTCTAGCTTGTGAAGCAGAATTAAGACAACTGAGAAAAGCGACAGCTGATTACGAAGGGCAAAACGCAGTTCTTCAAAGACATGTAGATAGTTTACATGCCGCTGTGAATCGTTTGGAATCCGAAACGAATCAACAACGCTCTTCAAATCAAGCTCTGCAGAGACATTTGGATAATCTTCGGTCTCAATTAACTGGATGTTTTGCTACTGTACCACTTCAAGGTATTGCTTTTGCTTTAAATATCATCGTAAATAATTTAAAAATTGTCAAATTATAAAAATATTTTACTTAATTAACAACTATTTTCAAATAGAAAGTATTTTTTCCATTTATTACTTGTAAAAAACGTAAAAATGATTTATAAATATACAGTTTTATCTACTGATACATATTTTCTATCTAAAAGTTTTCTTATTTCTAAATGAGATTAATATAAAATTTAAAAACATTTTAAGGTGGCTACGAAGGAGCAACTCCACAAAACATAGATAACTATGTAGAAAAGCTAGAGTCATTGCTATCCGGCAGCATCGATCCATCTTTACGAAATGCAGTTCGTAGCGCCGTAGCCCATTTCGAATTGATTGGATGACAATCACCTTCCACGGCTATGTCCCCAACTTCTGTGAAACATCACCGATCACGACATTCGCACCGAAAATAAGAGTAGCATATTTCTCCATTTCGTGTGAGTCAATATTATTCTACCTAGTATTAGCACACCAAACAAATAAGATTAATAATAAAAAGGATACGAAAATTACAATAAATTAAAAGCATATACGTAAGATTCTTTTCGACCTAATCGTCTAAAAAAATATAAGTAAAATAAATTTGGTAAAAATTCCAGATCTTAAACGAAACAATTTGTAATAAAACCTCTAAGCGATTTTAGAATCGATTATTTACATAGCTATTGCAGATGTGGATAAATACAAATAATTACGGCTAAGATAGACTTTAATATAAACAACGAGTGTATCTAAATTGTAACGGATGTATTAAATTACTTGATCTTGATTTATTATGCTCCGTTTTCCCACCTTTTCTTGAAGTTGCTTTAAGGAGTATCTAAAAAAAATAATTAGATAGAGAATTTTATTTTTAAATATTAAGTAAATTTAAATTATAAATTAATTACCGAAGAGCTGCTGCATTCTGTCTTCGGTTTCTTTCGGCATCCACGACGCTCCGTTCAATTTGTGGTAAAAAAGATTTCACTATCTTAAGATCAATTCTAACTAAGGAGTTTAGAAATTCGAAGGAAGCCTGCACGCTTGTTGAAAGATACTTTTGGATGATGTTCCAGATTATGTTGTGGAGCGTCTCTCTGTAAGGAGTTGCAATCATTAATTATTAAGGTTATTAATTCGTTTTTTTTTAATCTCAAAAAATCCAATCATTTAAATAATTCTTTATAGAAACCTTATCACAGGATTTTGTTTGTAGTGGAAATTTGAGAAGACATCTTGCAGAAACTCGATAGTTTGCAGCTTATGAGGATGTAAGCTGTGAACTTTCATGTAACAACCGATAACATTAGGCGAACAAATTGAAACTATCGATTCTGTTACATGCTTTGAATAAGTTCTTCCTCCTCTTAATAAATTCTTCAGTAGGAGCATTACCTAAACAATTTTTTTACTTTCTTTTAATATGAAATTCAGTATTTGCAAAAGTAAATATTTACTTTAAGTAATCGAAACTATAACTGAATAATAAGATTATAAGATAGCATATATATCATTTCTCAGATGTAACTTACTAAAAAGCAGTGTTTGTGAGTTGTATTTTCTGCAGGTACAACTATAAAATGATCAGCCAATTTTTCGAAAATAAGGCGATTGAATTCAAGTTTCGCTTCGGAGAAACATTTTAACAACGAATCAGAAACCTTGAAGTTATTTGCGTTCGATTGTGTGA
This sequence comes from Synergus japonicus, assembly GCA_900474275.1. Classification (NCBI taxonomy): domain Eukaryota; kingdom Metazoa; phylum Arthropoda; class Insecta; order Hymenoptera; family Cynipidae; genus Synergus; species Synergus japonicus. The sequence goes on from UCOH01005788.1 coordinate 202,524, forward strand.
TTAAAAGAGGCAAATATTGTTCAAAAAGGTCCCTGATTAACACTTGAAGAATTATATCGGACTTGACATTCAAATTTTCAATTCCCAACATAATCATCGAAAATATTCGCTTCGCTACGTTTTTCACGTAAGCAATGGGCGAGTTTTCTGCTGGCAAAGCAACTTTGTTTATGAGAAGTCTCAACATATTATTTTGTTGATTCTGAAATAGAAGAAATCCATATACTAAAATAATTCTTTCATATAGAGAAATTTATGTATATCTAAATCATTTAAACCAATAAATACCTCAACATTGATATTATTTAATTTTTGGGGCTTGTAAATTTTATATATTAATTGCTCCCATATTAACATTCTAAACGTCAAATATTCTTGCCCAATTTATTTTAAAATTAATTAAATGTTTTTAAAACTAAATTACTTACGCGATTATACATCAGCGGAGAGCAGCAGATGATAAGAGTTCCAATGCATCTGTAAATCCAATACGAGAGTTCTGACTCGATATTTTCTTCTGTTATTGGTGTGACAATCCACTTATCAATGTTGTTAAAATAAGCCCTGTACTTTGAATCGAACTGCAATCTTTCTTGCTCTGTCTAAAATACATTTTATAATTTACAAGTTTTAATCCGAAAGGATTTTTTATTTTATTCTTATTTTTTTATATATATATTTTAAATTAAGAAGTTATTGTTATTGCGGAAATACGTACCTTAAGAGTGTTTCGCTTAGCCGCGAGGGTCATTATGAAATCAATGATTGGTTCCCTCGAATCTTGGAATTTCAAAATTTCTGAAGATGTTTGAAAAATTTGCTTAATATCATCTAAACGTAGAATGTAATTCGTCAAAAATTTCTGATCACTGCTTTCCAATGTGTAACTCAAAATACAACTTCTAATCCAAACCTGAAATCCATTTTTTAATCTTATTGCAAATAATAAAAGTGATGATTAAAATTAAAATAATGTTTGGATACTGACTTGTACGATTATAACGTCAAAATTTTTCACATCCATTTTAAGAGCACGAACTGCACTTTCATTGTTTAAAATAATTACAAGGTACGATCGAAATAATCTGAAATATAATAATTATATATTTTTAAAATATTTTTAAATAACAAACTAAAGATTTGATGCCTTGAATAAAAAATAAATACCTAGCATCTTTAACATTAATCGAAGTAAAATGCTGAAAAAGACTCGCTGCTGAATGTTTGTGCCTATTTGCAGTACTTGGGTCTTTTATAGCTTCTACTGTAAAAGCCACTGCAAGTTTTGTCAAATTTTGATAATGGTCTCCGATTACAGTTGGATTAAAAACTAATTGACGAACTCTACAGGCTACGTGACTCCACAAAGCCTCTAACATTAACTTAACTCCTCCTGCAAATATAATATCAAAATTAATTCACTAATGAAAGTTAGTAATAGTTTTTTTATTGAAAATATAACTAAATGTAGAAAATTCAAGAATTGCAAACCTAGATTTGTTTCTGCTTTCCTGAGTTGGTCGCATTTTTGAAAAACGTCTACAAGAACCTGGGTCAAATTTCCTAACATATTTTTTGAGCATTCTAAAAAGTAGCGATCAATCCAACCTCCGATAAGAATATGTTCGCTCCGGTCTAATTTTTCGCTGGAGGCCAAAATTAAGTTCAAGACTTCCACATAAGAAACCATCATAGATCGAGAATTCTCTTCTTTTCGACAACTTATGAGGTTGACCTTTTGTGTTAAAGTTAAAATGTGTTAATCAAAAAAATGTAAGAAAGTTAAAAAATTAAGTAAAAATAATAATAGAAAATAAATTACCACATCTGAGAATGTATCTGACAATCCGGAAATATTTTTGTTCTGTTCTTTATACAATAGCAAAATAGCGAGTTGTCCTTTCCAAATCAGATTACACTTTTTTCCATCCACGTTAATCCATTCAGAAATGGACGGAAGCAAATCAAGCATAACTTGACACTGAAATAAAATGAAGTAAATAATTGAAAGTCTACTACCGCTTAATTCCTAATTTTTATTTGAAAAGTTTGAGAAATGATTTGAATGTTGGAAACTTACGACACTTTCTGTGTCAACCGTCACAGCAAGAGTCAAAAATAGAGAAATGAAATTATACATTCCGGCTTCAGAAAAAGTTTGAACTTTGCCTTTTGTCAGCTTAGAGAAGATTCTTCCTTTCATTTGATTCCAGTACTTAAGATCGTTCTGATTTTTTCTTAAAAATGTACCTAAAATCACAGATAGTAAAGAAAAATAATATAAATAATTAAATATTAGCAATGAAGGAATTTTAATAAATTACTGCACATACCCAGAAATCGTAAAAACATTCCATAACTAGATTCTTTACTTTGTTCAAGATCATTCTCCAATCTCTCTTTGACCTGTTTTAAAATATCAGCCGGTGTTTTCCTATGCAAGTTGTCATATATAGTATCATGATTTAAATAAAGCTTAAATTAATTAAATTATAACAGTAGAATAAATACTTCTCGAGAGATATGGACCAAGGCCCAGAAGTTTGTAAAAGAAATGGTTGATTGAGTCTTCGGTGAAAACAGTCCCACAAAAAAGAAATAATTTGAATTCGAGGTTGCCACCAATCAGTTGTAATAATTCGCAATAAAGGGATCATCACTCGTAATTCTTCATCGATCTCATCCCTTTCACCGTCTTTTCCTCCTTTGCTGATGTAGGCTTTCAAAATCTTTTCTACCTGCTCGTAATTTTCTTTGATCTTTAAGCATTTTAATATTGAAATTGAATATTAGAAATTAATTATTTGAAATGTAATATTGGATTTAAAATTAAAACTTAATAAAATTACCCGAGAGGAACGTGATTGTAAATAGAAACCATCATTATTGTATCCATATAATAACGTCACGTGGTAGATCAACCAAATGGAAAACAATTCAGGGTTTTTGCAATCCTGTAGATTGTTCTCTACATTTGCAAGCCAAGATGCTTTTCCTTCAGTCCTGTGTTTCAATAAAACGTCGTTTAAAATAAGATTAACGTAATCCCAAAATGACTGAAATAAAATTTCGAGTTATTTTAAACTTCACGAATAATTAAAATAATTAAAATATAAACCTTTTACCTTTGTATTACTTCTCGAAGCAAGATCGTCGATGAGGATTTGCAACATCAACCAAAATTCTCTAACGCAGGTACAAATGTAAGGCGTCTTTAGTCTCAATTCAGATAAGGGAATCTGAAATTAAAATACATATTTTTTAAGTCTATAAAAATGATTGAATGATTTATTTATGACTCTGAAAAATTGGTTTTGATTACCCTCGCGAACATTTTCATGGACATATAAACCAAGTCATTGACCAATAACTCGAGAGTTTTACTTAATTCTTCACAGCGATCGTTAGAACTATTTTTCCAAGTAGTGCTGCGAGCGTAAATTAAGGTTACATAAAGCCATCTTAATTCCAGATGCAGGTGGAATAAATGAAATTCTGGTTGTGTACACTATAAAAATATTAAAGTCATATTAATTACTTATCAAATAACGATAACTCAAATTTTGTAAATAAAAATACTTTGTTGCCAAGATGAGAGGCAGCGTAATGAAAAATTGCATCTGGAATATTGCGCAATCGACTGAAGAACCTTCTAATTAAACTTAAGAGTTCCTCCAAATCATCTTCAATTTCGACACTAAACTCCTTTAGGGAGTGACTATTCCACCTAATACTGAAGAATTGGATTTAATTAGCTTTTTAAGAATCATAATTTTTATTCTTTCAAATTTGGAAATAAATTTAAAAAATATTTAATTAAAAAACGTCTTACCTATTTAAATATGTACGAACATAAGTAACAAATTCACAGACATTTTTTCTTTCCGTAAAAAAGTCCGTCTCATTGATTTTCGCTGTTAATTGATTTCCGTAAATGTATTTTTCTTTTCGATTAAACTGCTTTAGACTCATACTGTTAAAGTTAATTAAACAATAAAATTATATACAAGTAGAATATATAAGTATTTCTAATAAAAAAATTGATGAAACAATATTCTATACACATAAATATTTCTCAATGAAAATCTAATCAAAAAATACTTACTCCATACAATTAGTAAAGTGTTTAAGATTTAAAATCGCCGTGGCACCTGGTACAAGGCACTCAAAGAGTTTAACTTGGACATCAGAGAATGAAAGATCTCTTTTTGGAAAGAGAATATTTTCAAATTCTTTTAAAAACAAACTCGAACTGCTCAATTCCCAATCATTTATGTTGACTTTCCCACTGCAATGGAATGTGCTTTCAAAGTCCATCTATAAAAATAAATTTCACTCTAGAATTCAAGCAAAATACTTAGCATAAAAAAATTAATTATAAACACTACCAATTATTATGTTACAGTAACCTACATATTCTGTCATCCTACCTTTCTTTAAAACAATAGGAAAATGCAAATATGTAATTATATTAGATTAGTATTTTCTTTTCATTTTGGTTGACTTTGGCAGAAAATCAATGCAAAAATAATGTTGAGAATGACCAAAAAATTAAAATATTTGTATCCACTTGTTGACAAACTTGTTGTCAACTTGTCAGTCGAATGTCACGTTGAATTGTGTTTTTATTTTAGGTTATTGGCGGGAAATTGAAGAAAAGTTTCCTATTATGTCCAGCAGATAGCGTTGTCGTTGATTTCCGGGAAATTCAAAAATTGCAAAATTCAAATTAAAATATTGAATGGAATTCAAATTTGTTCCTTTTTTAAGATATTCAACTTTTTGGCGATTTTTGGGATTATTTTGCCACATTTTACACCAAATTTTAAACTTTTTAAACCATTAACATTATAAACAAAGCTGTTATACTAGAAAATCAGAATTCAACACAGATTTCAATTTCAAGAATATATATATAACAACTCATGAAAGCCTCAGACCTATTTAAATTTTTTAATCGGTTTCTTAAAATTATATAAAATTATATAGAAATAACACACTAAGCGAAAATCAATATTCTTTTCCACAAACAAATAATGTCGTAAAAGTCATCTGATGCATATTGAATAAGCTTAAAGTATATTTATAACGAGTTCAGTTCGAAAAATAATATTGAATAATTAATTAAGAAATTAATTAATGATATCTTTACTATTATTACATTTCTATATTTATAAAGAATATTAAAATACAGCTGCTTTGTTAAGTAAATTAATAATATGTATATATTGAAATCGTGAAAGTCAATAGAATTTTATAGCAATGCTAATTTTATAATTGTAATGGTTCAACCTAAATTGATCTTTTGAAGGATTTCTTATAAGTGGACTAGATAATGTACAAAGTGCAGAAAAAATTGTCGAGCATGTATAAAATGTATGGTGTGGAAATAATCGATTTTTACAACTGTTATTTCTATCTCCTATACATATTTTACACTACTTTTTTTATATTTTAACCAGTTGCATGGTGATATTCACAACAGCAACATCTTTTTCTGAAAAATCCTATAAAAAAAGCCAAAAGTATTCTTAATTCAGTACCTTAATTATTAAATAAATATTTAATACATCCTAATTATTTATAACAACAAAATGAGCAACTGGAAATTTAAATAGCCATTTAAATAATGACAAGTGAGTATATATAGAAACAAATATAGATTATAACAAATAATTTATAATATAACTAAAATTTAATATCTAAAATTCATAATATTTGCATATTTTCATATTTATATACAACAAATGTATATTTACAATAATATAAATAGATAAGGCATTTCTTTTTAGTTTGCTTAAATTGTTTTTCCTTATTGCAATCTGATTTACTCGTACGCATATTTTGTAACATCCTTAAAATTTAAAGTAATATTGATTTTGTAAACAATATATGGTATTCGAAAAGCGAATAACGTTTCATTACCAGATAAGCAATTAATAAATTCTTAACAATAATGATATATATTTTTAGAACAGGATGAATAAAAAATATGGAGTTTTAATTGTTTGGATTTAGGGGTAGAGTCTTATTATAAAAGTAGGACGTATATACGTAATATATAATGTACATAATCATAAGTTAGTGCCATATAATCAATACGGAAACACAAATATTCAAAAGAAAATTATTGAAAAATGTAGGTGATGATTATGGTATCTAATAATGATGATGATGATAGTAGGACCTATATTACTTCATATGTCGAGCAAAGCCATTAGCAGTATTAATTTAATTTCGGCCTCTCATCAGTGAAGATTATCATTTCTATTCTCATTGAAATTATACAGTAAAAATAGACCTTTAAGTCAGTATTGTTTTAATCTTCCTTGAATTTATTACTCAAAGTTTTCTTGCCACTTTTCTACATCTAATCGTAATATTTTCCCCATTAATTCAAGCATATATAGAATAAAATTATTATATAAATATAATTAAGTTATTTATTTCAGTATAGGAAATTTGTGAATAATGTACGTTTTATCTCAATGACGATATAAAAACGTAAGTATTGCTCATCATTTCGAAATTTACGTACTCATGATCAACCTGATTTTCATCGTTACTAGATTTAAGCCTATTAAAGATAAGATTATACCTTACGAATCAATATGTTTTCTTATCAAGGACTGTTGCACTTTCAAATACATCGAATCGCAGGTGACTGCTGTCAGTTTCACGGTGTTTCTACTTATCTAATGACCATCAGAAATTTTTAGAATGCGAAATCCTAAAAATTTGCGTCTCAATATATCGTCAAGGGTTCAAGATCTTACGGTACAAGATCCAGTGAATGCAACATTCTTCAAAAAGACATCTGAATCCAGTAATGAAAAAACTCAAGAAAAACCGTGAGTCTCTTCTGTATAAATTAATCCGCCATTAATCGAAATATCATAACTTATAATTTATTAATGCGTATATGTCATGAAACAATTTTCATTGTCCAGAATTTAATCCATCTATTTACAATCAGTAGTAAATTTTAAATACAGTATATGGAACTGTAAACTTTCTTCGAATAAAACAAAGGATATAATAAGAAACAGTTCATTCACATAATTCTATTTTTTAACAATAAAATTATTTCAGTATTTTGATTGCTAAATCAGTATTAATTTGATTTTAATCGCTTTAATCTAAATTTTAATCACTTATCATCTGTAGACTGATGTAAATACAAAATCCGATCAATATAGTCTTCATATTTTATAATCAGATAAAACAAAATATTATTATGTTGACTTACATAAATAACTTATTTTACGTTATTATTTTGAGACAACGAGGGGAAATTCTGTAATTATTTTTCAGGAAAGTTGCAGAAGACAAGAAAGGCGAAGAAATACCTGCAGTTGCATTTTTAAAATTGGTGAGAATTATACTTAATTATAAATTATTTTAAAAATACATTGTTTAAAATTATACGGGCATTCTATATCTAAACAACTGACATTTTTAATTTAATTTTAGTTTCGATACGCCACAAAATGGGAAATATTTCTCATGGTGATTGGAATTATATGCAGCATGGGTTCTGGATTGACAGTGCCATCAAATATTTTTATTTTTGGAAACCTAGTGGGTTCTATGGTGGATGCAAAAATGATGAATGCAATTCAGAAACCAGGCGTGAATTTTACTAGTTCCATGCTGGACGAAATTATGAACGCTGTGACAACTTTTGCAATTGGCAATTCTATAATCGGTGCAGTTATGTTCCTGCTCACATATTTTAGTGTCATGATTTTCAATTATACCTCTCAAAGGCAAAGTTTTCATGTAAGAACAACGTACCTTAGGTCAATTTTACACCAAGATATTAGCTGGTATGATATCATGCAAAGTGGAGATGTAGCGAGTAGATTAACTGAGTGAGTATGATTTATATGATTACAAGAAGATTTACTGATTTTTAAAAGATGCTCTGTCGCAGAAGTTTCAGATTGAAATTGATTCCGATCTATGTATATTACGAAAGGAGTTTTCAATCTTTAATCCCTAATTTTTAATCCAGAAAGGGTATAGTTGTACGAATTAAAAAAAGTTTTTTATTCAACTAACAATTTTTTTAGAGACGTAATCAAATTCGAGGATGGCATTGGTGAAAAAGTGGTAATGTTTCTGCACAATACTTTTGCCTTTTTGGGCTCGGTAGGGCTCGCGTTTTACAATGGATGGAAGTTGACCCTTGTCTGTGTTGTTGCATTTCCTGTTATGGTAATGATTCTCGTCAGTATAGCTAAGGTGATTAAATTTGTTATGCTTGAAAATGTTATACTGATTACAGAAAAATCACTGTTTTTAAATGAATATTCATATTTTCTTGAGATTAGGCCACGTCTAGAATGACTCGAAAAGAAGTAGAGATATATGCAGTAGCAGGAGCAATTGCAGAAGAAACTTTATCAGCAATACGAACTGTAGTTGCATTTGGGGGGCAAAAGGCAGAATTTGAGAGGTATACAACTAATCTTCAAAAGACATACAAGACCAACATTAAGAAGGGACTCCTGGCAGGTGTAGGATTTGGTTTAGTATGGTTCTTCATATATGCCAGCTACGCTCTCTCGTTTTGGTATGGAGTTACTTTAATTCTTGACGACAGGCATCTTCCTGTTAAAGAGCAAACTTACACTGCAGCAACAATGGTAACGGTATGTAAAAATATTCTTTATTTTACTTCATTTAGTCAGTAAGAAAGTTTACTTTATAAATTTACTTTTTTTATGAAGGTTTTCTTCAGTGTGATGATGGGAAGCATAAACATGGGAGCTGCTTCTCCATTCATAGAAGCCTTTGGAATTTCGAAGGCAGCAGCAGCAAAAGTATTTTCTGTTATTGAACGAAAGCCAGCGATCGATACGATGACCCCCGAAGGTTTGAAGCCAACAGATATTGAAGGGTGTATTGAGTTCAAAAATGTTTCATTTGAATATCCATCGAGAAGCGAAGTCAAAGTAAGATTTTGTAAAAGAATTACATGTTTTTAAAAAAATTTTTTAACTAAAGCTTTAAATACAATTGAAGCTTTTGAAGTTATGAAATTTTATTTAAAATTGCAGGTTCTTCGAAAGCTCAATTTCTCTATAAACAAAGGGCAAACTGTGGCATTAGTTGGAAGTTCAGGGTGCGGAAAATCCACTTGCATTCAACTTATTCAGCGATTTTATGATCCATCCGAAGGACAGGTTTGAATAGAAACAAAAGAAGTTAACAATTCCTGTAATATAATAATAAGTAAAAAAGAGATTATTTATTTTTCTAGATTTTAATCGATGGGTACAACTTACGAGAATTGAATCCTAAATGGTTTAGAAGTCATTTGGGAATCGTAGGTCAGGAACCTGTTCTTTTCGACACGACGGTAGCAGAAAATATTCGTTATGGAAACATGGATGCAACAATGGATCAAATTGTATCTGCAGCCAAGGAAGCCAATGCCCATGACTTTATAATGAAATTACCACATGTAAATATAATTCAAAGAAATGTTATTATGTTTCTACAAATTCTTATGCGTTTTAATTACATTTTTCAGAAATATGACACATTAGTGGGTGAAAGAGGTGCACAGATTTCTGGAGGCCAAAAACAAAGAATTGCTATTGCCAGAGCAATTGTACGAGATCCAAGTATTTTACTACTTGATGAAGCCACTTCAGCACTTGACACTCGGAGTGAATCTAAAGTACAAGCAGCTTTAGATAAGGTATATATACTCAATTACCTACGATTTTTTCGCGATTATAGGAAGTTTATTATAGAAAGTTCATAAGTATTTCCATATAGGCTTCCACTGATTTTCCTAAGGGTACTAAAATAAATTGAAAAGTATTAACACTTTTTCTAGGCAAATAGAGGAAGAACGACCATCATTGTAGCTCATCGATTAACAACAATTCGAGGAGCTGATAAAATTGTTGTTTTAAATAATGGGGAAGCTGTGGAAGAAGGCACTCACGATTATTTGATGTCTCTGAAAGGGCATTATTTCTCCCTCGTCACAGCTCAGGTATCCAAGCTAAATCAATTACAAAAGTATTTTAATCTGATTTATTTCTATGTGCAAGACTTCATATTAAAGAATACGAATTTTATGTTTTATTCATACAATTTCAGGTTTCCGACTTTTCTGAAACTGTAAGTGGAATTACAAAGCAGATAAGTGACAAACTGGAAGATGAGGACGAAGAAGAATCGTTTTTTATGAAATCTGAGGTGCGAGAATAATTTTTTTTTATCTCATTTACAACATGATTTATTTGTAAAAGTTTTTTTTTTGTACCAGTAAGAATAATTTATATGAATACGGTTTTATTCATATAATATTTAAATACGGTTGAAATTATAATTTATAGAATTCGATTGAGGCTTTGAATAAAAAAACTGAAACGCCCTCGATGATGAGAATCTTGGAACTGAATCAACAAGAATGGCCCTTCATTCTACCTGCTTGTTTTACATCGATGGTTGTTGGCTGTTCTATGCCATTGTTTTCAATTTTATTCGGAGACGTCATTGGTGTAAGAACACATTTTATTTGTATAATACATTTAATTACTCAATTCAAATACATGTATGTGATATCATATATAAATTACATAAGTAGTATAGGAGGGAATATAATCAGTAGTTATAGACGAATTGAGTCAGCCAAAACTCCTCACAGATTTTTACAGGCAAAATAAAATTACAAATAAGTCTGTTAAATAAGAAGAATAGATTTTCGTGAAGATGACTCTCGAAAGTCTCTAAAAATGTTTTCCTTGATTTGAGGAATAAATAAAGTAATACAAAATAAAATTTGCAGGTACTTTCAGGCTCAGATGTAGATGAAGTTCGCAGAGAAACAAACAAATACTGCGCCTGGTTTGTCGCAGCTGGTATAATTATTGGATTATCCAATTTTGCCCAGGTTAGTCGAAATTTCGTTTAAATTTCTTAATTATGATAATTTTTCTATAATTATTAATTTATATTATAAAAATGCTGAAAAATGTGATTGTAGATTTTTCTCTTCAGCATATCAAGTGAATGTTTGACAATGAGATTACGAGGCTTGATATTTGAAGCAATGTTGAGACAAGAAATAGGATGGTTTGATGATCCTGCCAATGGAACAGGAGCACTGTGTTCAAAACTTTCAACAGAATCAGCCGCTGTTCAGGGAGCTTCGGGACAAAGGATTGGAACTATAATCCAATCAATTAGTACTATCATACTCGCGATTACTTTGTCAATTTACTACGAATGGAGACTCGGATTAGTAGGAATGTCCTTCATTCCTCTAATTCTCATAGTAACATATCTTCAGGGTTTAGTTTTGACAAATGAAACTTTTAATTATCATCTGAGTTTGGAAAACTCGACGAAGGTTCGTCTTTTATATCTACTTTACTCAATTGTAGTTTTTGTTTAAAGTTCCCTGGCGAAATAAGTTTTAGATTGAAATGATCATTCCAAACCAATCAGACTATAGTCAGATTTAATAAAAAAGATGACAATAAAATGATTTAGATTGCTGTGGAAGCAGTGAGCAACGTGAGGACTGTTGTTGGACTTGGTATAGAAGATAATATCTACAAATCTTATGTAAATGCAATGGAACCTTCTTTCAAAGCAGCAAAGAGAAATACTCATTACAGAGGATTGGTTTTCGGTTTAGCTCGATCCATCATATACTTTGCTTATGCTGCTTGCATGTATTATGGGGGATATTTAATAAAAAACAGTAATCTCTACTATGCCAACGTTTTTAAGTAAGTGCGAAGTACCGAAAATGCTTTTCCAAATATATGCATAAGAGATAGATCATCTTCATTTTTTAAAATAAACATAATTACAGAGTTTCTCAAGCACTCATTATGGGCACAGTCATGGTTGCAAATGCATCTGCATTTGCGCCAAACGTTCAAAAAGGATTACTCGCCGCTGCAGAAATACTTAATCTTTTTGAACGTGTACCAAAAGTACAGGATGCCAAAAACCCTGAAGAAATCGATGAGGTAATATCAATTGTTGATAGCAATAGTTTACTAATTTCATTAAAATTTAGAACAGCTTAGTATGTTTTTAATTATTTTTTCAGAATTCAGATGGTAGTGTGCAGTACAAAAATATAGCATTTGAATATCCATCGAGACCTGGAGTTCGAGTCTTGAATGACTTAAACCTTGAGGTACCACCTGGCAAAACCGTGGCATTAATTGGTTCTAGCGGTTGTGGGAAAAGCACCCTTATTCAGTTACTTGAGAGGTTCTATGATCCCATTTCCGGAGAAGTGGTAATTATTTTATAACAATTAATACATTACTGGATACAAAGAGTAGATTTCAGTAGAAAAAAAACGTGACTAAGAGAAGTCACAGATTTGCTATTAAGAAAAGATGTTTTACAATATAAGGATGTCTTTCTTATTTAAAAATTCAATAGCACGTATTTTTTATCTATGGAATAAAAAATAAATAATACATGTATTCAAAATGAAAATTTACAAATTTAAACTTTCTTGAAGTAAATAATGTCTTTTAAAAACAACCATTAACAGAACATTGTTTTTTTCACTGAAAACATGATATTTTTTTTATTTATAGGAATTTGATACTAAAAATATATCAAATGTGACACAAGCATCATTAAGAATGCAGATGGGGTTGGTGTCTCAAGAACCAACACTTTTTGCGAGAACAATTTCGGAAAATATAGCTTACGGCGATAATACGAGAGAAGTGCCAATGTCAGAAATTATCGCAGCAGCGAAGAAAGCCAATGTTCATAATTTCGTTTCATCCTTGCCTCTTGGATATGACACGAAATTAGGAGATAGGGGGACTCAACTTTCTGGTGGTCAAAAACAAAGAATTGCAATTGCCAGAGCTTTAATTAGAAATCCTAAGGTTCTTTTACTTGATGAAGCCACATCCGCACTTGATTCTGAAAGTGAAAAGGTATACCATTTTATTTGCATGGCTTTAATTTTCCAGAAGCGTATTTTTGTGGTTTAAATATATAATATTATAAATAAAAAAATCATTTTCAGATCGTTCAAGCAGCATTAGACGAAGCAAAAGAAGGTCGAACCTGCATTCTTATTGCTCATCGGCTTTCTACAGTAGAAAATGCCGACAAAATATGTGTCGTGAATAGCGGCGTGGTCGCTGAAAGTGGTAGTCATAAAGAATTGATTGAAAAGAAAGGCCTTTATTATGAATTGTTATGTTTGCAGAATGTACGAAGATAATAACTATAGAGATTCTAATTAACATTAAATGTCATACGTTCAAAAGAAAAAAATCGACTGATTTTATAGAATCTTTCAAATATAAATCACTCATGTTAAGATTCAAAGTCTGCAAGTTTTTCTTTTGGATGACTCATTTCATAAATATTGAATATTCATAATTTTGTATAATAAAACTGTAAATAGTAATAAATGTGCAAAAATAAGGACTTATTTAAAACTCAATAAACGTACGTATTGGTTGTTTGAAATACATTTTTATATTTATTCTAAGTTGTAGAATTTTGTGTCGAAAAAATTATTTATCAGCGCTCTTTATCTTCAAAGGGTATTAAGCGCACTTAGTTTGCAAAACGTTAAATTTCTTTGACATTAGACGTTTAGCGAATAATATATGTATATACTTAAAAAGTGTATATTTACGATGCTTATGATGAAATACTTATATCATTCCCTAAAGCGTGAAACATACTGAAGAATCACAGATTTACAAGTATATATAAGTTAAAAAAGGTAATTACACACGTACTTATGCTCAAACACTCAAAGCGTAATTCCGAAAAGTTATATAAACTACAAATCAGTAACTATTCACTAGTCACACGCTCGCGCGCAGGAAATCCGATTCATTTGTTACATTATTCTTCATGTTAGTTTAGAAACACCTCACATTTCTTCTGCCAGAACGCCATGTTCTTAATAGAAAAGCTCATTTCTCTTACAAGTAGTGTCATGACTTTTAAATGCCGTGTTACTGCAAATCCTGTGCAAAATCTGGTAACTAAAATTCAATATTTTGCTTTCTATTCTCTCTAATAACTCCTCTCTTATAGGGGAGGCAGAGGATTTAGTGATGACTTTTTATATTCAAATTTTAATTGTTATCAATCTTTTTAATCTCATTAAATCCCAGTGTCAATTTTTTCATCCATTAGCGACACTTTAGGTAATTATGCAAAGTTGGAGAAAAAGAATTTTAAAACTGCATGCAAAATATATAGTAAAAATATGTAAACTAATCTTGCAAGAGATAAAATTTTTTTAGTTTTAATTTTACGATTTTTCTCGAAATTATACTTAATACTGCTTTTGCTTTAAGAAAATTATCATAAATGTTCTGCATTTTTAAAACTATACATTTTCTGATACTCAAGGTTTAAGTAACATACAATTTCAATCAATAATCAATTTTTAATTTATACATTATTGTAAACAAGTAAATAAATTTTGGCATATTCTGTCTGAATCATTTTTTTATGAATTCCAGGGTGAAACTTCCTGTGAAATATAAAAAAATTAATAATTCTTTATGTATTTTTGTATTTATAAAATCAATTTAAAAAATAATTATATCTAAATTAATGCAATCGCTTCAGCAATCTCGCATGTTTATTCATATAGTCGTTTGTCAATGTCGAAAACAAAAAGTTATTTTACCTTTTGTTATCACACGTAATTAAATCTCGTAAAATCTCATATATCATAATGAAGGAATATTAGAAGATTTAACAGTTACATAATAAAGAATTATTTCTCGATGAAAGAACTCAGAATATTTTATAAATTTTTGCACTTAAATCTTGCCATTAAAAAGATTAAAACCATAATAAAAATAACTTTAAAAAGAAAATATTCTTCCAGTTTGCTTTTGCGACAACATGGGAAGTATTTCTAATGTTCATAGCAGTATTATGCAGTATTGGAACAGGATTATCAGTTGCCTGGAATCTGCTTATGTTTGGAGACTTGGTGGGTGCAATGGTGGGTGCAGAATTAATTAATGCATTTAAATCTATGGGGCTCGATGTCACAGGACTTGTTGTGACGGATACTATGGATTCTGTGACGACTTTTGCTGTTGGCACTACAGTCGTTGGTAGTATTATGTTGTTACTAACTTACATCAGTATTTCCTTGTTTAATTACACTTCTCAAAGGCAAATCTTCAGAGTCAGGACAATGTACTTCAGATCAATTTTACATCAAGATATTAGTTGGTATGATGTCATGAACAGTGGTGAAGTTGCTAGTAGATTAACTGAGTAAGTTCATTCATTTGCTATAAAATTATGCAGATGTTATCTAAAATCTTGATATCCTTTATATTCATTCTAAATTTCTTGGAATCATTCTAAATTAAAAACCATATTCCAAGTAATCAATTTGATTTTGAATGATATATTTGATCCGTTTCAGAGACATAATAAAATATGAAGATGGAATTGGGGAAAAATTTATAATGTTCCTCCACAATTGCTTCGCCGTTTTTGGCTGTATAGCTCTTGCTTTTTACAACGGATGGAAACTCGCTCTCATTTGTATGTCTCCGTTTCCTGTTATGGTTTTTTTGATTTACAAGATAACAAAGGTAATTATAACTGAGATCCCCTCTCAAAAATGTCATGCACAATTTGAATAAATTGTTCATTTTTAATCATGCAGGCCACATCTGCAATAGTAGACAAAAAAATCGAAGTTTATGCGTTAGCAGGATCCATAGCTGAAGAAGTTTTGAGTGCGATACGTACAGTGCTGGCTTTTGGGGGTGAAAAGTTTGAATATGTTAGATATACAACGAATTTATACAAGACCTACAGGAACAATATTAAAAAAAGTTTTTTAAGTGGACTGCAATTTGGTTTACTTTGGTTTTTTATCTACATCACATATTCGGGTGCATTTCGATACGGAGTCAATTTAATTTTGGAAGAGAGATATCTTCCTTTTGGATCTCAAGTTTATACACCGAAAACTATGGCTACGGTATAAAATAATTATTTTATTCTAAAAATTTTTATATATTATAATCAAACTACATAAATTTTATTGAATTCAATTAATTGTTTGTTTTTCAATAAAGATCTTCTTCAGTATGACGATGGCAACTGTAAATATGAATATCGCTGCTACGTTTATTGATACATTTACTACTGCGAAGGCTGCAGCTGTAAACATTTTTTCTGTTATTAAACGAAAGTCAAATATTGATAGCTCATCTCCTAATGGATTAAAGCCTGAGGATTTTGATGGTGAAATTGAGTTCAAAAATGTTTCATTTAGATATCCTTCAAGACCTTTCGTCAAGGTACGATATAACTGATAATTTTATTAATAAAAAGAAAAAGAATGAATACAGTTTTACTGTTTTTAAGCACTATCTGAATATTCTTAATTTCAGATACTCAACAAATTGAGTTTTACAGTAAACAAAGGAGAAACCGTAGCAATTGTTGGAAACTCTGGCTGTGGAAAATCTACTTGTATTCAACTTTTGCAACGATTCTATGATGCAGAAGGACAGGTATTGAAAAACATGATGAAACAGAATTTAGAAATTAAACACCTTATCCATTTATTTAGAAAATAATTTCATAATTGTGACAAAAATATTTATTTCTTTGCCTAATTTGAAAAAAGTAATATTTTAGATCTTAATAGACGGGTTCAATATTCAAAATCTGAATATCAAGTGGTTCAGAAGTCACATAGGAGTTGTTGGACAGGAACCAATTCTTTTCGACACAACAGTTGCAGAAAATATTCGTTTTGGAGATGTTAATGCATCAATGGAAAACATCATACTTGCTGCAAAAGAAGCTAATGCTCATGATTTCATAATGAAATTACCAAACGTAAGTTGTGATTGAAAGAAAGAAATCTCGTGCTTTTCAACTGACAGATAATTCATTCAGTTTAATTGTTTTCAAGCAATACAACACACTAGTAGGTGAAGGGGGCGCAAACATTTCTGGGGGCCAAAAGCAAAGAATTGCAATAGCGAGAGCCTTAATTAGAAATCCAAGAATTTTGCTTCTTGATGAAGCCACTTCAGCACTTGATACTCGAAGTGAAGCTAAAGTGCAAGCTGCCTTGAACAAAGTAAACTTGATTTTATTTATTACTTAGAATTTTTTAAATAATGGTTAATTAGTTTCTTTCCGTTTTAGGTACATAAAGGAAGGACCACTATCATCGTTGCTCACAGATTATCCACAATAAGAAGAGCTGACAAAATAATTGTGTTATCGAACGGAACAGTTGTTGAAACAGGAACTCATGGTTATTTGATGACTTTAAAGGGTCATTATTATTCTCTCGTCACAGCTCAGGTAAAACGGAGAATTTCATTTTAAAAAATGTGTAACTACTCAGGGAATTATAAATGAATTATACAAATTTTAGGCCACTGATTTTATTGAATCAATCACTGGTGAATTGAAGAAAACACAATGTACTGTAAAAGATGAAATTGACAGCGAATCAACTTCTACAAACGAGGTAACAAATACCCTGTCCCCATATTGTATATAAAAAATATTTGTAATTTCTGTACGAATATCTACTCAAACACAATATGGAGAAAGGAATTACAATATTTACAGGCGTAGCCAGAAGCTTTTTTTATTTAAAAAAAAATTAATATTCTGAATGAACAAGCTTTCAAATTTATTTTAAATCTTCTATTGGCTGGTACTTAGTCGTACTTTACTTAGATAGACATATATATAAGGTAGAAAATCTCTGGCGACGTTTAAAGTTTACGTTACGTATTTGTGCATGAACATGCACAAAAGCACAAAATTATAGATTTTGAACGAGGAGGATGACACAATCTTATCAAGAGAGGCTTCAACCATGAAGATTTTAAGTTTGAGTAAACAAGAGTGGCCGTATTTAATTCCTGCCTGTTTAGCTTCGATAATTGTTGGCTGTTCTCCTCCGGTGTTTTCTATTATCTTTGGGGATGTTGTGGGAGTAAGTATTATAATTCCCATAAACAAATCTATCTTATCTATTTCTTTCATTAGGCTTTACAGTACCTATTTTTTCCAGGAACTTGCAGATCCAGATCCCGAAGAAGTTAGAAATCGCACAGACATTTACTGCACATATTTTCTAGCTGCCGGTATAATTATCGGTGTGACTAATTTCGCACAAGTTAGTTAACATTCTTAATATATTTTTCATGCTTGTTATAAAACTATCTGCACACCAATAGGCATTTATTTGTACTGATGTACTAGATCCAAAGGTGTTAAATTTTGATCCAAAAGTGCATTAAAGCACATCAAATCATTATAATATGTACAGTGGCAAAATAATTGAAAAATTATATGTACATTCAATTGTTTTTCCATTGTGTGACGCTTTAATCCTCTTTTGAATACAAAATTGACATCCTGGGATTTAGTGTGAATGGAAAACCGTTTAAATTTAGATTTTTCTTTTCGGCGTTGCAAGTGAATGTTTAACTCTGAGATTACGAGGTTTGATATTTAAAACCATGCTGCGACAAGAGATAGGATGGTTCGATAATCGCTCAAATGGGACAGGAGCTCTGTGCTCGAAATTATCTACAGATGCAGCAGCTGTTCAGGGAGCAACAGGAGTAAGGATTGGAACCATGATTCAATCATGTAGTACCATCCTATTATCCGTTGGTCTCTCTGTTTACTATGATTGGAGATTGGGTTTAGTCGGTACAGTTTTTATTCCCTTAATCTTGGTCACAACACACCTGCAGAGCTTAATGTTCAGGAAGGAAACGTTCAATTACCACCAGGATTTAGAGACTTCGACAAAAGTACATTTAATTCATTTTTCAAGTGTCTTGCACGTCAGTTTTTTTAGTTTTTAGTTTTTTTTAATCGAATATTTTTATGTTACTCAGATTGCAGTCGAAGCTGTGAGTAATATTCGGACCATTGTTGGTCTTGGGGTCGAAGAAATTTGTTACAATTCTTATGTAGGAGCAATGATACCATCCTTTGAACTTGCTAAAAGAAACACTCATGTAAGGGGTTTTGTTTTTGCTCTTGCCAGGTCAGTTGTGTATTTTACATATGCAGCATGCATGTATTATGGAGGGAAGTTGATGAAAACAGACGAACTGCATTACTCAAGTGTTTTCAAGTAAGTGAAAATAATAATATTATAATTTCTTTCGGAATCTTTAATTACATGTAAGAATAAATACAATTATTGCAGAGTCTCTCAGGCACTTATAACTGGAACAGTTATGGTAGCTAATGCATCTGCATTTGTCCCTAATTTTCAAAAAGGATTGCAAGCTGCAGGAGATATTATTGCTCTTTTAGAACGGGAGCCAAGAATTCAGGATCCAATGTATGCTGCTAAAAATGAAGAGGTAAAGTCATATGAAATGACAATAGGTAATATCACATAAGTATAAAGAAGTCCAATAGGGACTATGATTATTAGTTTATTTATATATATAAAATAAATTGTGTGTGTTTTTTTTCAGAGTACCAATGATTATGTAAAATACAAAAACATCGTTTTTGAATATCCGACTAGATGTGGGATTCGTGTTCTGGATGAATTTAATCTGGATGTACCATCTGGGAAAACCGTAGCATTAATCGGTGCTAGTGGTTGTGGAAAAAGTACAATTGTGCAATTACTAGAAAGATTTTACACTCCTATTTCAGGAACAGTGGTAAATATTTCAGTTCCTTTAGTCATTGTAAATTGCCGACTTTTCATAAATTAGAGTGATTATCATATATTGCAGGAACTGGACGACAAAGACATAGATACTGTAGCACAAACATTTTTAAGAATGCAATTGGGATTGGTATCACAAGAACCAACATTATTTGCTCGAAGCATTGCAGAAAATATTGCTTATGGAGATAATACCAGACAAGTGCCAATGTTAGAGATTATCGCAGCAGCCAAAAAAGCTAATGTGCATGATTTTATTTCCTCTTTACCACTTGGATATGAGACGAAACTCGGAGACAGAGGTACTCAACTTTCTGGAGGACAAAAACAGAGAATTGCCATTGCTAGAGCCCTTATTAGAAATCCAAAAATTTTATTACTGGATGAAGCTACTTCTGCTTTGGATCCAGAAAGTGAAAAGGTGATTCTAATCATTGATGCGATTGATTTATAAATCATTTTATTAAATCATACACATGACAGTATTACAAAATTAAAATGTGTGTTTTTAGATTGTCCAAGCAGCACTAGATAATACTAGGGAAGGCAGGACTTGTATTCTAATAGCACATAGGCTTTCGACTGTGGAAAATGCTGACAAAATATGTGTTTTAAGTTGTGGCCAAGTTGTCGAAAGCGGCACCCATAAAGAATTAATCGCAAAAAAGGGAATGTATTACGAATTACTGTGTTTACAAAATGGGCGTAGATAATATAATAAAATCCAATCTAGGAAATAATAATTAATGCACGAAACACTTTTATCATGTACATATTGTATCATTATTTACTCCTCCCGTACAAAGAAAAATTATAGGAAAATTGCAATAATTGTAATATTGTGCATAATATTACTGTATACAGGATTGCAATAATCCAAACTCGCAAAAATTATGGAATATAAAATTATTGACAAATATATAATATCATCACTAAAGATCTCTTTAAAAAATGATGAAAACCAACATTTATTATTAAATTTTTTTTTAATATACTCAAATACAGTAAATTTGTAGACAAAGAAGATATCTGCAAATTATAAGTGTATTATAACCATTTGGCGTTATCGTCATGTGTATATGTTGATGAACACGAGGATCTAAAGGGGAAGCTAGAATCGAAGTTCAGTGCGTAAAATAATACAGGTAAGAACTTCATATCTGCGCGTACATCATTTATTTGACTAAAAATAGCAGTGCAAAGTCATTAATTCATTCTATAAGCTAAAAATACGCTGCAAACTTTATTATTCATAAACATAATTTGAAATTTGCATTTGCTCTTCAGGAACTTCTGATTTTTACTCAAAATGAGATTAAAATGCAAAATCATAAAGTTATTATCTCTCCATAAACGTGTCACGATTCCATGGATTAGACGGCCTGTAAATCCAGTACAATATTTAGTAAGTAAAATGAATAATTTTGTTTCGTGTACTTATTTTAAGACATTCAGAATTTTCAATTATTATATCTACTATAAGTGAACTCGTGTCTGACCAAGCAAGTCCATTTCTACTTGGTATATTAAAATCTCGTAAGTTACCTTTTCTACTGAAAACAATATTTTAGTCATCTTAGGAATCAGGTATTAAATTTGTAACTAAGAACTATTCAATTAAATGTTTCTGAAAATTTTCAGAAATCATTTAAACTATTTGTGAAAAATATTCTTTTACAGAAATATTTTTATTTGCAACTACATTTTTATATAAATGAATATAAACCTTTATATAAATTGAATAACAAAATTCGTAGGTATCTTGAAACATAATTATCATAGTGAATGACAATTCTTGCAATAACATGTGACGTAAGAATGGCTAGTATTCCTAATTATTTTTTAAATAAAAGGAAGTGTTTAAAACTGCTCGGCACAAAGTCAAGTTCGTAATACACAATACCTGTAAGACCTTTATCTACTGAAGCGACATTCAAATTATCATAAACGATAGTGCAAAATAGTGAACAATACACGTCATTCCTGTAGAATCCTACAATCGCAAACTTCCTCCTTTTATCAAAATATACAATCAATAAGTACGACACGACAAGAAAAACAAAACAAAATTTTTAGTGCAGATTATAGACACTCACGTACGCGGTACACTTAATTGGATTATATTAATGTTCACTGGGCAATATTTAAATTTATCATGTGAAAACATAAGGCTTTCTTAGAAAATTAATTATTTTTACAAATACAGTATTTATGTCCAAAAATAACGCTTCTTCGTTTTTTATCAACGTGAGTAAAATTCAACTTTAGTGTTAAATATTAAGATTTGAATCAACGATGTTAATATAAAATCTCCTTAAATGTATATATGTATAATTTAACGAAATTAATTTAATAAGCAACCAAAATTTTCAGTTTCGTTATGCAACAAAATGGGAAATGGTCCTCATGTTTATTGGAGGGTTTTGCAGTATTATGACAGGATTAGCAGTGCCATGGAATGTTCAAATGTTTGGAAAATTGGTTGGCGGAATGGTTGATGCCCAATTAGTAAATGCATTTAAAGCAATTGGAATAGATATTTCAGGATATATCGTAACAGACGTCATGGAATCTGTGACAAATTTTGCAATTGGCACTAGTATCATTAGCTGTATAATGTTGGGATTTACATATGTTAGCATTACTCTTTTTAATTACACTTCTCAAAGGCAAGCTTTTCGAATAAGAACAATGTACTTGAAATCTATTTTGCATCAAGATATCAGTTGGTATGACATCATGAATTGCGGTGATGTTGCAAGCAGATTAACAGAGTAAGGAAATTATATTTTATATTTATATTTATATTAAATTGATCTATAATATTTTAAATCCCCTAAAATGTTGTACTAGTTATATTTCATTTAAATTTTCAGGGATGTCATAAAACTAGAGGATGGAATTGGCGAAAAATTTGTCATGTTTCTGCACAATTTTTTCGCAGTTATTGGTTGCATTCTTCTTGCTTTTTATAACGGCTGGAGGCTTGCCGGTATTTGTATTGTTCCATTCATTATTATTGTTTTCATCCTTTATGCTGTTGCAAAGGTAATAATTTAATATTGTTTTTAATATAACTTATAATAATAAAATTATATAATGATATTTATTTTATGATTATAATAAGGCAACAGCAATAATGACTCGAAAGGAAGTAGATGTATATGCAACAGCAGGATCTATAGCAGAAGAAGCGTTTTCAGCAATTCGTACAGTTGTAGCTTTTGGGGGTGAAAAATCAGAATTTCTTAGATACACATCGAGTCTTTCATCAACCTATAAAAACAATATTAAAACTGTTTTAATAACCGCACTGGAATTTGGTTTAATTTGGCTATCTACATACATAAGTTACTCTTTTGCATATTGGTATGGAGTTGAATTAATTTTGAGAGAAAGGTCACTTCCTATAGGAACTCAAAGTTTCACACCATCATCTATGGCAACGGTGAGATTAATATTAAAATATTCAAAGTTAATTCCAGTTACGAAATAATGATAAGAAATGATAAGAAAGTAACAATCATTTTTTCAATAAAGATCTTCTTCAGCGTCATGATGGCAACTGTAAATTTGTGCTCAAGTGCCGTGTACGTTGAAACATTTGAAATTTCAAAAGCAGCTGCTGTTAAAGTTTTTGATGTTATTGAGAGAAATTCGATTATTAACAGTTTATCTCTAAAAGGTTTGAAGCCGCCAGATATTGGCGGTTCTATAGAATTTAAAAATGTATGTTTCGAGTATCCTTCGAGGCCTGAAATTAAAGTAAGTTCCAGAGATACATTAAAAGGTAGAAAATTACAAAGAGATAGTTTTAAGATAATATTTAAACATTTCTTGGAATATATTGTTTATTATACTTTTAGGTCTTGAAAAATTTAAATTTCTCGATTAAGAAAGGAGAAACCGTAGCATTAGTTGGCAGTTCCGGATGTGGAAAGTCCACTTGCGTCCAACTTATGCAACGTTTTTATGATATCACTGCAGGACAGGTACTTTAGAGTTTTTAATTTAACTAATAATGTATTATTTTTTTATTATTGAAGATTTGTCTACTTGTCGTTTAATAATTTTGAAACTTATTTTAGATTTTAATAGACGGATACGATTTACGAGATTTGAATGTAAAATGGTTTAGAAATCAATTGGGAACAGTTGGCCAAGAACCAATACTTTTTGATACAACAGTCGCAGAAAATATTCGTTATGGAAATATTAACGCATCAATGGAGCAAATTGTATTCGCAGCGAAAGAAGCAAACGCTCATAATTTCATCATGAAACTACCATGTGTACGTATTTTGCTTGAAAAACAATTTTTTATTCTCAGCTTTAAAGAATTTATTGTAAATTAACATTTTTTTTAATTGATATTTTTGTACTTTAAGCAATACGAGACAGTCGTAGGTGAAGGAGGAACAAAAATCTCTGGAGGCCAGAAACAGAGAATTGCAATAGCGAGAGCTTTAGTTCGAGATCCAAAATTTTTACTTCTTGATGAAGCTACGTCAGCCCTTGACACAAAAATGGAAGCTAAAGTTCAAGCTGCACTAGACAAGGTAATTGAAGAATATATAAAATACATATATACATTACAGTAAATTTTGAAAGTATTCTTTGAAAGTACATAATAAATATTTTATTTTATTAGGTACACAAAGGAAGAACGACGATCATTGTTGCTCATAGATTAACAACGATTCGAGGAGCTGACAAAATAATTGTCTTGAGAAATGGAGAAGTTATAGAAGAAGGCAATCATGATTATTTAATGGGATTAAAAGGCCACTATCATTCACTTGTCACAGCTCAGGTAAAAATAAAAATTTGGACAAGTGAGTTCACTTTTCCTAAAGAATTTCCACTAATATTCATATTATTATTGATTATTTTTCAAAAATAGGCAACAGATATTTCGGAAATGTATACTGGAGAAGTAAAAAGATTAAGCGAGAAAAAGGAATCATTCGAAATAGCTGATGATGAATCCAGTACTACGTCTGAGGTATTTTGCATATATTGTAACAAAACATTTTTCATAAAGTGAGCCACAGTAATTTTAAAAGAAAAATTGTAGGTTTCATATGGAACGGCAAATGTTAAATCGCTGAAAGCAGTTTCAACACTAAAAATTTTAGAATTGAGCAACCCAGAATGGTTTTACATATTTCCGGCCTGTCTCGCATCCATAATTGTTGGTTGCTCTCCCCCATTATTTTCCACATTTTTCGGGGATGTGATAGACGTGAGTCATTTTAGTTTATAAACTGTTGGATTCAGTGTTTAAAAATTTTCATAAAACTAGCTGTAAGCATTTTTTTCATTTATAGGAATTATCGGGCCCAGATTCGGATTTAATTCGCAGTCGGACAAAAATATATTGCACGTATTTCGTATCTGCTGGTGTATTAATTGGTGTATCCAATTTTGTTCAGGTCATTATATTATACATTTTTATCAAATCTACGGAATCTATCAGGAAATAGCGGATAAATTTCTGTTAGTTGATTAGAAAAATGATTTATCATTTTTATAATCAACTAAAAAAATGCGTTTAAAATTATAGTTTAAATGTGTTCTCGTTTTCAGTATTTGCTTTTTGGTATTGCCAGTGAATGTTTGACGTTGAGATTACGAGGCCTGATTTTTCAAGCAATGTTGCGACAAGAGATAGGATGGTTCGATGATCCAGCAAATGGAACAGGAGCTCTTTGCTCTAAATTGTCTACAGAAGCGGCAGCTGTTCGAGGTGCAAGTGGTCAACGAATTGGAATCATTGTCCAATCCTATAGTACGATAGTAATATCAATTGCTATGTCTATTTATTATGAATGGAGACTAGGACTAGTAGGAACGGCTTTCATTCCATTAATTCTCGTCACAAGGTATCTACAAAACTTGATGTATAGAAAGGAAACCCTCAGCTATCACAAAGACCTGGAAACATCAACAAAAGTTAGTTAATCCCTAACTTTTTTTTTATATATTTTAATTACAATCATCACAGGTCGTCATCTATTCACCTTTTTAATGACAATAGGTACTGTGATGATTCTAATTACTAAATATGTTTTCCATATTATTAAAAACAAATAATCCAAATACTTTTATTACAGCTTGCTGTAGAAGCGGTGAGCAACATAAGAACTGTAATGGCTCTTGGAATAGAGGAAACCCTTTACAATTTATATGTAGGAGCAATGAAACCTTCATATGCACTTGCGAAAAAAAATACTCATTTTCGTGGTTTGATTTTTGCTTTGGCCAGATCTATCTCTTATATTGCTCTCGGGACCTGTATGTATTATGGGGGATATTTGATGGAACAAAAGGACTTGCATTATTCAACTGTTTTCAAGTATTTAACTTGTTTTTTAATACCACTTAATGCTTTGAAAACAATTATTATAATTTCTATAAATGTAAAAATTAATTTGAGAAAAATTCTTTAGAGTTTCCCAGACACTTATTATGGGAACTGTTATGGTCGCTAATGCGTCTGCATATGCTCCTAACGTTCAAAAAGGATTGCAAGCTGCTGCAAATATTATTTCGATTTTAGGACGAAAGCCAAAAATTCAAGATCCATTTTATATTGCTAAAAATGATGAGGTAAGTTAGTAAATTAAATAGTAGTTCGAAAATACATCATATATAGCTTTATTCGTTTTAGGAATTCTCTGGAGAAGTAAAGTATAAAGACGTTGTATTTCAATATCCTACGAGAAGTGGTGCTCGAGTTTTAGATTACTTCAATTTGGAAGTACCTACTGGAAAAACTATTGCATTAATTGGTTCTAGTGGTTGTGGCAAAAGCACAATTATTCAAATATTGGAAAGATTTTATGATCCCATTTCAGGAACAGTGGCAAGTTATTTTACTTAAAAAATTTACATAACGGACACATTAGAAAACAAAAATTGAAAAAGAAGCTAGGAAAATAGTATTTATTATCAATACTGTTTTCTTTTGTAGAAATTGGATAATAAGGATATAGAATCAATGCCTTTAGCTCTTTTGAGAATGAACTTAGGATTAGTATCTCAAGAACCAACGCTTTTTGCAAGGACAATTGCTGAAAATATTGCCTATGGCGATAATACAAGACAAGTACCAATGGGGGATATAATTGCGGCGGCAAAACAAGCAAATGCACATGAATTTATCTCATCCTTGCCTTTTGGATACGAAACTAAACTTGGAGATAGAGGAACTCAAATTTCTGGGGGTCAGAAACAAAGAATTGCAATTGCCAGAGTTCTTGTTAGAAATCCCAAAATTCTTTTATTAGATGAAGCTACATCGGCACTCGACTCGGAAAGTGAAAAGGTATAAGTGATAGTATTTAAATTAAAAATTTGACAAACTCAAATATAAATTGTTAAGGCTGAGATATATTCTTCAATTAAAATATTAATTTTAGATTGTTCAAGCAGCACTAGATAAAACAAGGGAAGGTAGGACTTGTATTTTAATAGCACATAGGCTTTCAACAGTAGAAAATGCTGATGTAATATGTGTTATAAGTGACGGCCAAGTTGCTGAAAGTGGTACCCATAAAGAGTTGCTCGAGAAAAAAGGATTATACTACGAATTAGTGTATTTACAAAATGGAAGAAAGTAATAGCTACTTCAATACCAATAGCGTAAATAAAATTTTGTGAAAAATTTCCTTCAAAAACTGCATTGAAAATTTAAAAATATTAGAAATAAACGTTAAAACTGAAATTTCCGTTAATATTAGATATTCCTCAAATTATTTTAACAGTTGTTAAGAATTTACACACAATTTTAAACTTTTATCCTTTTATCAAATTATATTCAATTACAATTATGAAAACTTAGAAAATATTAAAAAATGTCCTTAAACTTACACTCGACATATTCATTTAGTTTTTTTTAATGATACAAGTTGAGTGAGATTTTAACCACTGCACAAGATCTTCGTTATTCTCTTCTTTTGCATAACGTACAAATTTTTTGTACGATTTACTATTCTTCATCAAAAAACACCCTAAACATAAAAAAAACTTTGTCTGTTATTCTGACTGCTGGGTAAAATTAGAAGTATTTTTATTTACTATTTTGAAATCGATAGTAACTATCAATACCATTTTTGTAAAGGAGATCAAGGCATTTAAATTGCCTTTTAGTTGGATTTCTAATGTAGTAATCAATTGCCATATGGAAAGAATTTTCCCCAGAATGAGTTTTTTTACTTAGATCTGCTCCTAGTGAACAATATTTTATATAATTTAAAATCTAACAAAAACATTTTTTGATTTAACATCAGTTTAAAAAAATAATTTAATTAAATCTACCTTCAGCTATCATACATTCAATCAGGTCATAATTTCCACGATAGCAGACTCGATGAATTGGAGTTATACCATTTGAATTCGGAAGGCTTGTGTTTATCAGATATGGATAAAGTGTTGTTATAGCAATACACTTTACAGCATAATCTTTTTTATAGCATTTCTAATTAAAAATTTCCACTAATTATGAGAATAAAAAATGAACTTATAATTTATAATAAATATTATAATTAAACATTTTTTCGATCTCTAGGCTTATTTCTATTTCACAATAAAATATAAGTACAGAGCGAGCGAAAAGATATTTAATTATAATAATTGTTGAGTAAACACACGGAATTTAATGTTCTGATTAGAATTTGGATTTAATACTATTAAATTATTTACGTACGTCAGATGCTTCATGTAATTCTTCGAGGGCCTTTTGATTACCTTCGATTATTTGCTGGTCAATAATAGTCAAACTTGTTGAGGAATCGTTTCCATTTTTACCTATTTATAAATAATGTCGCAATTATTTTAAATAAAATTTTAATACGTGTGAGAACAATAAACTAGTCTGCAAGATATTGTATATATTATATTATATATAATATATAGTAGTAGGCACAAAAATACAACGTATAAATCCTGAAAAACATGAAACAAGTGCGATTAAATACCTTTAAAGAATTCAAGAATCTTAACAATGATCACAGCAATGATAACCACAATGACAAAAATTGAAATCTTCAAGTAAAATTTGCCAATTGTTGAATAATTATCCTGTCCGAAATACTCGACTGTTGTATTCAAATTCATCTTACATTTATACTTAACTCAAATAGATATACGAAAACTATATATATAAAGTTTCGGTAAGAATAACAACAATAATTGATCAGATCCTGTGTTTTTCAAAAAAGCCGCAACAACAAACAAACATATTACGGACCTCCCCCCAGTGGCCCACGAGCCACTCTACTGCGCATGCGTTGCACTCGGTACTTGATTGGTTGCTATTCGCGCGCAATTTGAAGTGCTAAAAAATATCATACATTTCAAATTACGTGCGAATAGTGACCAATTAGATATCGAATGCAACGCAAGCGCAGTAGAATACCGGGCTCCAATTGGGGCCTCCCTCTTGCGAGCAAAAACAAAAACAATCAAATCAGATGACATCAGACATAACCTCTAAACGCTTTTGGTAAAAAACATTTTAAAAACTTATCATCATTTTATATATATATATAGTTATCGTTATCAAGCTTAAATTCATAAATCTAGTAAATTTTTGCGAGTCATTCGATCGAATCTTCATTCGATTATGTGATGAAACACACCAAAAGCAGTAATTAGTAAGATTACAAAACCTCAATAGAAAAGTAATTTTTGGTTAGTACAAAAAACTTTTCTATATATGTAACGCAACGACAATAATAGAAGTTTTTATGGGGTATATAATGTAATTTTAAGTTTTTACAGCCTTAGAATCATGAAAAAAGTTGTACGTGGCGTTTATTCTAAAGCCTTTTAATTTTTGAAATTTAACAATGACAAGGATCGATTTTGAACAATATTTGACTTTGGAATAGAACAAGAATTCTACATCTTTGCAATCTACTTTTAAAAATTCGAACTTGTAAAGCTTTCGCATTAAATCTGGTTAAATGTAACCCTTTTTCAGAAGTTAAGAAGCATGGCAAACACAGGATTATTGGTACTAACGAACCCAGCGAGAGCTTCAAAGTTACTACCAGTGATAAAAGAACACGTCCAGAAGACACTTTATATACAATATTTTCCAGACCGAAATATCTTTATTTCTGGAGCTTATTCTCTCTCTTCTCAAAAATGGAAAGGTCCTCGTCATGCTCAAACAATAGCTAATATATACAGTTTCGCTTCTACAGTCTCGTCTCGTTTGGATGTACGAGTTTTACTGTCTAGTTTAAAAAGCCCCAATGTTTCTATTATTCACACAAAACGGCCTGTGGAGCTCGTTATATTCGATCAAACCTACAGTAAAAAGGAAGCTGATACTTTCATGCAAGATTATCTTTCTAATACTTCCATGGGCTGTAAATTTATTAATGCTGATGAAAGTAAAGAGGAAGAAATATCTGCACAAAATGGAGAAGATACAGAGAATGGAGAGGAAAAGGTCTATAAAAATGTTGTACTTGGCGGAACCTTTGATCGATTGCACAATGGCCATAAAATTTTATTGAGCGAAGCAATTTTGCATTGTACTGAAAAACTTACTGTAGGAGTTACTGATATAAATATGTTGAAAAGTAAGTTTTGAAATTGTACAACTTTAGGTGATGTGAAATTAATTTTCAATGTTTTAAATTGAAGCATTGTCCTTTTTATTTTAACTCTCTTTCTAGGCAAGATTCTTTGGGAATTAATCGAACCCTGTGCAAAGCGAATAACAGCAGTGAAGAATTTTCTCGAAGACGTCGATCCATGTTTAAAATACGAGGTGGTTTCAATATCTGACATGTATGGGCCAACTAAAGACGATCCAAATTTGGATCTGCTTGTAGTCAGCGAAGAAACTGTTCGAGGTGGTGTTAAAGTGAATGAAGTTCGCCTTCAACGAGACTTACCTAAATTAGATGTCCATGTTGTAAAATTAATTCAAGACCAAAATTGTGACGAGCACGAGGAATCTAAGATCAGTTCTAGTAATCAAAGGATGCGATTATTAGGAACAAGACTTCGAGAACCTGTAAATATGAAAAGAAATTCTAAATTATCTATAAGTAAAATTGTAAATTATCAAGTTTAAATCCAACACAGATTTTTCTTTTCTTAACAGGATAGAAAGGATAAATCTTTAAGACCTTATATAATCGGACTCACCGGAGGAATCGCTAGTGGCAAGTCTTCGATTGCAGAAAAGTTGGAAAGATTGGGAGCTGGTCATGTGAACTGTGACAAAATAGCACATGATTTATATGCACCTGGAAAAGAATGTTATAATTTAGTAGTGGAGCATTTTGGCTCTGGCATATTAAATTCGGAAGGAGCTATAGATAGGAAAGCTTTGGGCAATATTGTTTTTAAAAAAAAGGTATGATTATTTTAAACAAACTATGTAATAATTTGATTTTAATATTTATGAATTATTTTTTAAGGAAGAACTCGATAAGTTGAACAGTTTGGTGTGGCCAGCTATACTAAAAGAAGCCAAAAGGCAAATAAACGTTCTTTATGAGCAAGGAATCAACGTGATAGTTATGGAAGCTGCAGTTTTAATTCAAGCTAATTGGCAATGTTATTGCCACGAAATCTGGACTTGTATAATTCCAGAAGAAGAGGTGAATCGATCTTGACAATATGTCTTTTTTTTTCAAGAAAAAATTAAGCTCAAATTGAAAGGCTGATTTTTATTTGTTAAAAATTTGAATTTTTAATTAATTACAGGCCATTAAACGTGTAATGGAACGAAACTCTCTAAGTGAAGATGAAGCAAAGCAAAGAATTACAGTTCAACCCAGCAATCTGCAGCAAATAAATGAAGCGAATGTAGTAGTATCCACTTTATGGAGTCATGAAGTGACACAAAAACAAGTACAAAAAGCATGGGATGAACTAATGGTCTACCTCCAGGAAAGTCCAAATAGTTAATAAATAAAAAGGTTGAAAAATTATGTCTATATGGGTAATGGGCTTCTAAGACTAGGTATTTAACTTCATAAGGTTTTTTGTATCCTAATGAGTTATAGAACAATTGAAGTTAACAAAGAAGAGGAATTTATTTATAAGATTAATGTATTGCGCATTTTGTCAATTTGCCTTTGAATAGTTAAAAAAATAAGAGTTCATTATCAAATTTTTGGACTGAAAAGATTTTCAGTATGTGGGTGTAATATATTTGTAAATAAACTGTTCGTTATTCCTCAATTTTGCTTTTGACTTCTAATTTTAAGATTTCAAAAACACTGAATGGTGATTGTAGACAAATTTTTATTATGTAAGAATACTGTTGACAATATTTATTTCTTCTTGATCAGTAGTTTCTTGCAATTTTGTTAGAAGCGCACTGAGGTAAGCTTGGAAGTCCATTTTCAATTTGTTTCCATCTTCTTCCAAGTTGCAACTTACTTGAGACATTTTCGCAAAATTTGGCGCTGCATAAAATATGATTATGTATAGTTAATAATATAAAATTATAACACTTTCTCATTAATTTTTTTATAGAGATTATGAACTTACACAATTTTTTTGGCATTTCGGAATTTTTTTCAGAGTCATAGTACAGAAGAAGACAATTTTTAGGTCCAAGTTTAGTTTGGTTGACAAAATACTCGTAAAATTGTTCCAATTCTCGAGATTTTTCTTGTGAATTAGGACCATGGACGAATATAACACCTTGCACGTCTTTTTTCAATGCTGGCCAACAATTTTTGAATCTAAAGTTTGTTTATTGCTCTTAATTTAGTTTTCAAAATTAGTTTTACTGATTACTTACATAATTAATTAATTATTTGTTTAAGTTTATATACTTAGGATCTCCACTGCAGTCCCACAATTCAATGTCAATCTTGTGAATTTTATTTTTGACAGTGATATCTTTTGCTTCAAATTCAAGTATTCTTACACCTTGGGTTGGATCATATTCGTACGAAATTTCAGTCGCTTCGGCAAGAAAATTTGATATTGTAGTTTTTCCTGACTGCAAAATAGTATTTTTCTGAATCAAAAATGTTCAATAATAAATTTTTCCAATATATTGGCGTTATAATTATTTTGAACATGCAGTCTCACCCCAACAGGACCTACGACAAGTAATTTCAACACTTGCATATTTCCATGAAATGCAGACAAATGTTTTGTTTATATTCTTGTTGCCATGACAATATAGATTCAGGCTAGATAAAAAAAAATCAAGCCTCAGTGAGCCTCAGTTTAAAATTCTGACTAGAAAAATGTATGGTATTTTCAATATTGTTTGAGGTATGAAAAATTGAGAAGCAATGGAAGGGTTTTTAAAATCAATGTAGACAAAATATAAAGGCTATTGTCCAATTTATTTCACAGAAAAATTGGATAGAACATTGAAATTGATTTTAAAAAAGTGATTTATTTATTTTATACGCATTTCACTTCAAAGAAAAAAATTAAACAAAGCTTCAACATATACTTTAAGTGAGTTTCTGTCTAGTATTACTCTACAATCTGTATTCTCATGTAGAAAGAAATGTCATTAATATCGTATTTCATATCTCTGTCGCTCAATACTATTATTTGATATTTTACATAAATTAGATCAATCATCGACGATTTCAATGTTTGATATCATTATTTCCCTAAGTACCAGAGTTGGCTAATAATTAAAACCTACACGTGTCCTAAATCATGACTCATCATTCTATTGTCTCATAAATGAGGTCATCAACTAAAAGAAGGAAGTATAAAAAAAAGGATCACATTCAAAGTAAAATATCTTCAATTATCGATCGGATAATTTATAATCAAAATATGAAATGAAAAATATACAGATCTTAATGAAAAATTCAATAGCAGTCAGACTGAAGTTTTGATCGTCTTTTTCATAATTACATTTACAGCTTGTAATTTTAACGTGAACGACACGTGTACAAAATGAATTCAAATCAAAATATCACTCTCATTTCAACAAATCCTTCAATCATCATTAATTTGAATCTAAATGTGGCTAGTATGTAATACATTGAATACGTCTACGAATATATGTCACGAAATATATTGAAATCTTCGTGTGCCTATGAGCGAAACTCATATAAAGAAGTAAGAAAATTAAGACATAGAAATGTCTTCTGCGTGATCAATCTTCGCTTCTTCTGGGTACGTTAGGCCAAACAATGCATGCAAGGCAGCCTTTGCTGTTATCTTCTTGGCGTCCTTCTTATTCTTAGCTGCAACAGTCGAATAGTTTAAATTAGTATTGTGTCGCGTTATTACAGGTTTTAAAAAAACTATTAATAATTATGTTAACCATAATATCAAAAGAAAATTCATTTTTTGAAATATACCTGTTCCTGTATATTCAACCCCGTCAATTTCCACTCCAAGTGTGAACATGGTGTTGGGAGGGTTTCCTACACGAGCAACTTCAACGTAAGCTAAACCTGGTCTCATTTGATTGAGAAGCATAACAGGGTGCACGTTCGTTGCATTTGCTGGAAGCTCCTTTTGCACGATTGGTTTCGCCTCCCTTTTGTTAACTTTTCCAGGAGAAACTCCTGGTCTTGGAACAGGAACGACTGTTCCTTGATTCTGCCACTCGAGGAAAAGTTTGTAGAGTGCGAAACTCGCCAAGGAACTCCATGGGATCTCGTCTGGCTCTTCGGTTGTTTCCATTTTTTCTCCAGCCTCGCTGTTTTCTTCATTCTGGGAAGATGAATCCGCTTGATTTTCAATTTTTGTGTTTTCAATTTTCACTCCGTCAGATTCTGCGTCAATGCGTGCTTTCAAGGAAGCAGCAGTCATCTTTTCTAAAAGAAGACACTTAAGGGCATTTTCAGCTGCATTCTGGCGAGCTAGAGGTTTAGAAAGTCCTTGACCAACATAAGTCTTTCCATCGATCTAATAAATAAAATTATAAAAATTAGTTTAGAAATTAATAAACTTCTAATGACGAATTTACAATGTGTTTGTATTAAGAAATTAAATCCTGAGGAAACTTACCTCAGCATGAACAAGGAACAACGAGTTGGTCATTGACGATTGACTTTCTGGGAAGGTAAATTGCACCCCAGTTTTCATTTCGTTGAGAACCATAATCGCGTTTTTGGGTTGAAGAGTTCTTCGAAGGCGTTGGTTCATACGCAATCGCTTTAGCTTACGGTTTACTTTCACTGTAATATGTAAAATGAAATCCATGAGAAAAAAGGATTTTTAAAACAATTAAAATTATTTAAGAAGTTTTTTTTTCAGCGATTATTTTCACATTGACTTTTCGTTTGCTAGAGCTCAACAGAATTTCTCCTGGAGCATCTTGCATTTTGAATGTCTTCAAATTTGCGCAGTGATATTTCATCATAAGTTTTCAAATGGTTAGAACAGTTTAGAAATTTAACTTTTAACTTAATACTTTTTAAATGAAAAGCTGATAACTTAAAAGCTATGATAGTTAAAAACCTGTGATGAGTGTTATCAACTTGAGTTTTGAAATTGTGTTTTAAGCATTTAAATTATAACCAGATGAAAATAAAGAACACGAAACAGCTAAAATCTCGAATGATTTTCCCTAATTATTATATTTTAAATACACTATAAAAAATCATACGTACATCCTGGAGTCTTGCGTCTCCATCTTGGCTGATCCTGTACATCCATACCCTCTACATTTTCACCGTCTATGTTTTCAGGAGGATTGGTGGGCTGTACAACAGATGGTTGAGCTGGATTCAACTGAGTTTGACTTTGATTCACCTGGGGCGAAGCCGTAGATGTAGAAGCAGGAGTCGCTGGGGACTGCTTAAGAATGGGCTTCAAACGTGTCACCAACTTCACCTGCGGTTGCGGTTGCAGTTGCTGCTGCTGCTGCTGCAACTGCGGGGTAATTGGCTTAGCTTGTTGCGTCTGCATCCTGGCCTGCTGCTGCTGTTGCTGTTGGTTTGGATTCTGCTGCTGTTGCTGCTGACCCTTAAACTGCTGGAGATTGGCAGGTTTGTAGTTGCCTTGTTGACTCACCGGAGATGATTGACTTGTTTGGTAATTCCCTTGCTGAGAGAACTATAAAACATAGGGTGGGTCGCCGCTACACAAGGAACCTCTACGGTTGTGCTATCCCACCAAGGCCCAGCATCACAAATTTGCTTTCGGCAACCTAACGCTGCCCCCATAGATGGCACCAGCCTCATTCCTTTTTTCTGAGACCACCGTTTCTTAACTCATAACTAAGCTCAGTTTGCATCATGAAGAGTTCGCATGTCATTCATGAATGTCAAGAAACTTTGACAATGACACTCAATCTGTGCCTACGAGATAATTTCAATTGAAGAAAAAACGAATGAATTTTCGATAAAAAGAAAAGCCTTTTAGGGATTATTTCATTATTTTTTAAACTTGATTGAAATTTTTATCTCGGAATGACGAATGTCAATCGCCTGTGGCACAGAAGTGTGTTTATCCTGATAAACTTAGGTACGAGTTTAGGACGAAATTTTTTGAAAACGGCCTGTGGCACATTGCATGCTATGAGGGCAACTGGCAAAACTTGCCCCTGGCGGTACGCACCTCCTCGGTATTGTTGTATAGCTACTAGAGCCTGCATTGCAGGAAAGGGGAATAGGGACCACTAATTAGTACATGCAAATACAACTTCCCCTTCCACTCTTTACTAAAACTGGAAACAGCAGCATTGGGAATTCCTCTGTCCCAAAGTTGGCTCTAAATAGTATCATCTACGTACTTTCGACGGGATGCACTGATAAGAGGCGTAATTTTGCAAGTCTTCTTGACGACAATTCACAGTTGCATTAGCACTATTGCCAGACTAATCTTTAGACCTCTGGCACTTATAAAGGTTATAAACGAAAGATTACAAACAAATTTTTCTCCACAATCTACATTTCTAGCTTTTTCGACTAGAAAAATTTTCTTTAATACTTGAATTTATTATTAAGAAAATAAGTACACTTTTGAAAGTTTAGAAATTTTGATTTTGGACCTGTATTCTTTATACACCAATAAAAGAGGTCTAGATTTTTGGCTCAGGCAATAACGCTAACAGTGGCTTGTTGACTTCCGAAGTTCTGCAATTGCTGCTTAAAGCTTGTTGATGATAAAAAATTCTCCTTTGAGTTAAAGATTTAATTATCAAAACTACAGTCTATTCACTACAGAAGGTAAAGTTTTTCGATTACACATAAGATGTGAAATCTTTACAAATTCACTCTTACACTTCAGCCAAAAACTTTAATCATATTGACTAAAAATTTACTTTCAGATATCTTCAAAAATAATTTTTTGACACGGTGATTACTAAATGATATAAACTAAAGCAAAAGAAGTTCAAATAAATATATTTTAAATAAAGCAGGAAAACTAATTTAAAATCATAGTTAAAAAAAATTAAATGATTTAAAAGCACTGAAAAAAATCTTCAGGCCTATTAGCAATGCGTCTACGTATTCTAACCAAAGTCAAACTCCATCATTAACATAAGTTTCATTGTACGAATGATAATTTTTTTTCTTTTTCTTTAAAAATTTGTCATACAAAAGTGGCAACTCAATAAAGAAAATTTTCAATTGTACGACTAAGACAATAAAGTTTAAATGTGGACAGAATAGGTACACCCACTGCTAATAAACTTAAAGATTTCCCCAGTGCATTATTATAGGGCAGATATAATATTTAGAGCCATATTTCTTGTAATTAAAAAAACAATGGAATAATATTTTTCTGTATGTATATTGTAAAATGAATATAATGGTTGATGTTTCACAAGTTGAGTCGAAAATGCTAATTTTCAGCAGCTGAATTTTAATCCATTGTATTTTAATGAGATATAATACTTATTACTAACAAAAAAAAAGTAGCAGGTTACGTTAAAAAACTTAAGTACCAAAATGCGAAAAAATTTTTTCCGGGTAAATTCTTTAACCCACTACTTCCTTTAAGTATCCACACGTTGTGTTCTTTTTTTGGTCCAATTTGCTTCAGTCTTAACCAAAATTTTTGTGGCAGAGAAAGCAGTCCCTAATAATTTACTCTTTAATGTTTTATTTTACTAGAAAAAAAGTGGACTCTTATGCAAAAATAAGAGAGCAATGCAGTCTACTTTTGGGATTTTCCTAAGTATAATTTTTTAACAAAGCAAGGGAACCAAACGTTTGTAAGTCAATTTTTGTTCTCGGAAAATTTTGAGACATTTACACTTACTCACTTTTTCAAACACAAGTACAAAACGTGTAAATGATTGTATAATAAAAATGAAAGTTAAGAAGGAGGTAAACTTACGGAATTTGGAGTCTGACCCTGTTGATTTGGGAAATTTCCTTGGGCGTTTGGCGTGCCCGGCTGCCTTTGTTGTTGGCCTGCTATAATATTAAAATTTAAATTCTACTGTTAAAAATTTGAAAATTTTCAGGTGCCTTAAAATAAATCAATTAAATTTATCCTAATTTACAACTTTCAACGTGCAAAGGTCTTTCAGGTTGCGAACTATGTAGTGAAAAAGTAATTATTACTTTCCTCGTTCCTATCTACTGGTAGATAAAAAAAAAGACGCTTTACTATAAAAATTGAAGCCTATCAACTCTGTAACAAACATAGCCGAAAACCATTTTCACTAAATTCGATTGAATGAGCTAGTTAAATGAGTCATTTCTCTCCCAATTATTATATCTCAAGAGAAAAGAAGACAAACATTGATTTCTAAAAATTGGCTTCATTTTTCCTACTTGCCTCAAACAATTAACCTCATTCATCTACAAACTTGATAAAAATATTCTTTATTTTTGAAAAATTTAGAAAACTATAGCATTTTGATGACTTATATAGTCAGAACAGAATATACATATATGTATACAAAACTTTTAAATCAAGGTCACTGGAATTTTAAATTAGACTAATTTGACGTGAAGTAAATCAATTCTAATTAATTGAAAGTTATTTTGACCTATATTTTAGTTATTTATTTCATCCCAATAGGTGGAAGGAAAAACTCCAAAAGAACGACAACTTGAGAGCTTGGGTGTCCGCCATTATCCGTGATGCCGGCGTTATTGATTTTACTCAATCGTTTTTTTGTATCATTTCCCACAAGCTTCAAAACTCAGATTATTAAATTAGAAGATATAATTTTAACTTTATCATGGAGTATGATGATATAATGTTAATCTTTCTCTGAAACAAAAAGGATATTCAAATAAAAGAAAAAGAACGCCTACCGTTGAATCCCTGGTTACTTTGCCTGCTCCTTGTATACATTTTAGTTCAAGTAGAGTTTAATGCTGATGCCAAAGCAAAACACTAATTTTCATAAACTCTGCGGAATTTTTACTTGCACACTATGTAGAGCTATAGTTTCGCAATTTTTTCAGTTTTCAACGTCGAGGGTTTCGAAGTAGAAATCGATGTGTAACACAATCAATGCAACAGGGAACTGACAATCAAGAACAGAGAGAGAGGAGTAGACGCCTAGTGCTGCGTTCAGATTTCCCACCCGGGTGCACCTCGGGTACTGCGTCCTTTTCTTACAAGTCGAAAGTTCAATATGTTAGAAAAGGACGCAGTACCCAAGGTGCACCTGGGTGGGAAATTTGAACGCGCCTCAGACTGTAGACGCACGAAGGGGAGGGCACATGTAGAACTAAACTACATATGTAGTTCCGTTTTTCAGTTTACAATGATAATAGACGCTGCTGCGCATGCGTTGAGAAACTCATTACTATTGGTTCTGGTAATTTATTCTAGGGGAAAAAGATAATTTCTTCAAAAGTCGATTGCCTGAGCCAATACTATTAATTTCTTGACGCCTGCGTAGTAGCGTCCAATGAGAGCACTGATCGGAACTATCGGAAGTGACGTCATTTGGAAATTTTGGAGTTTCCCAAAACTAAAGGTGCGTTTTTATTGTAGCCAATAGTTTGTTAGTCGCCACGAATTGCGCATATATGTTACTCTCATTGATATTTATTAAAAGTTTTAATATTAATTACAAGTATTTACGTACTTTCGAGTGAATTTTAAATACATCCTTACATTAAAAAAAAATTATGTATAAAAAGACTTTGCAGGATAATTACATTTACTGCAATTTGAAACTCCCGCGTTCCTTACCAGCGAATATTCGCAGTGAAAACGCACCTTTCTTCTTCGATCAGCAACGGCAGCAACAAAAAACAAAGCCGAGCAGAGGTGGAAAATTTCCCCTTCCTTCTCCTTGAGTTTATGTATTTCATTTGTAGACTTGGTGATTTTGAGTCTCATTCTTGAGCTGTTTTTTTAAGTCGGTGAATTTTACTTGAATATATCAAGCAAGGTTTGTCAGTTTACTTGATACAATTCTTCTTTTGTTTCTAATGCTACTGTAATTATCGAAGCGAGTTTTTTGAAACTGTTACGTAACATTTTGACACGTTACTCCAAAAAATGAAAACTCGCCATTCAAGGCTCGTAGAATTATTGGAAAAAAGATTTTTGGAAGAAAGAATTTGATATATGAAATTTTTATGCATTTAGTCAAATTCATTTTAAGATGATTAATGAAGGAATATTAATAAATAAATGTCTTTATACTTAAATAAAATTATGCGTAGTTGAAATAATTCTTTCAATCAAATGTCTTAAATGAAAATCAACCCTTTCCTTCCCAGTCTATGATTTTGATTAATTATTTTAATACATTTTAATATGCACTTTTAAACATAAAGCACGCGTTTAGTAAGAGAGATTTACAGTATTTTGATGAATTTTAAACATTTTTTTTAGATGTCTGGAGTAATTCCCAAACCGAATATGCGACGATTGCATATCAAACAAGTCAAAAGCCAGCTTACACAATTGGTTGTACTAACAGCTGCAGTAGTTCTAACTTTTAAAACTGTTTATGTGGATCCCAGAAAGAGACGATACGAAGAGTTTTACAAGTAAAATCACATTTAAAATTTTTTAATTCGAAAAATTCTGCAACTGTTATCTTCAATGTTATGTTAATTATTAAATTTCTTTCTTTTTTCAGGACCTATGATTGCGAAGCTGCTCTAGAGAAAATGAATGCGTCTGGTCTAATGCAATCATGTCCACAAGATTAATTTTCCAGTTAAGATGTATAATACATAAATATAGCGAAAAAATCCAGTTAAAACTGTACACTAGAAACATTAAATAAACTACTTTAAAGGAAGTTTTTTTTTCGCAATTTGCAGGAATTCCTGTTCATGTTTTCAATAAAGGCGCATTGTAAAAAGCGTAAAAATTCGATGAAAAATACGTAATTGATATAACACTCACAGGTATTATATCATGAACATGGAATTAAAACAAAAAAGTAAAAAAAATTGAGAGAATTTATAGAATTCCTTATCACCGATAGGTTTTTGACTTGTGTCACATTACTAACATGATGACAATTTAGAAAAAAATTGTAGGTTCAATAAGTTATCAACGTAAATAATTTACAAAAATGAAATGTAATTTTTATTAAGTATTTTTTAGCGTTATTTCGGAAAGAACAAAAAGGTGATAATACAGGTTTTCATATCTGAACCTCTGACTGCTCTGAACTGAAAAACCAATGAAATAAAAATCGTACAGTTCTTTGATCATGGAGTTGAATCAAACAAACATATTTTTTTTAAAACATTGAATTTTGTCACTATCAGATTATTTGTCTCAAATCAACATTCTCTTTGCGAATAAAAATTCTCAAAAAACTAAATAAGCGCCAAAAAGTAAAAGGTATAAAAAAATGAGAAGTTTCTAACCTAAAAAACACAATCTGATGAAGTATTTAACTAATAATTTAGAAAGTAGGAAAAAAATGGGATTATTTTTTTAGTTAGAATGTTGAAAATTCGTAAATGATTGATAAAGTTGTATAAAAATTGAATAAATATTGGTGCGATTGAGGTTAGGTTTTAAACGATTGGGAAGATGGCGCATCGCGCATGTCAGAAACGGGGAGTAAAATGGCGGAACCTTGTTATTGTTCATAGCGTTTTATGACTTGTCCCTTTATATTTCCGATTATGTCGAGTTTTTTCGCGATCTTTGTCGCGCGCCGTGTGCAGAAAGTGCAGTAAGTTCCACGGTAAAGAGCTCTCGATAAAGAGCTGTGCTCCTGTGTTGTGTCTCGGTACAATTTGGACGCAAGGAATCGTCAAATGGGGTAACGTTAAATTTTCCTGTGTTCATTTTTCGTGGTGTGCGAGGACCGAGTGAGGCCCGTCGCAAGCGTGGTGTCGAGTTTCATTAGAAGACTAAAAACGCGGTCGTTCAGGAACATCCTTGGAACAACATTTTTTGGACTTTTAACGGGCTATCTTGAGCATGCTTCTTGAGCCCACTTCACGTACACCTCCCCCGACGGACAAAATGGTGGCCCCCCGATATCCAATGGTCTGGGTGCCTTATTTTCCTGAAAATCAACGCGGAAATTGTCGGCAGCAATGATTGCTTCTCAAAAACGGGCGCATTTCAGCCAAACGGAACCCCGGATTACGTGCCTAGCCAAAAGATATGGCCTATAACCTATTTTTCGTGGTTAAAGAAACCGAGCCCCTGTCTTGCGGTCCAAAGATTTTAATTGCCGTTCGTCAATGCACAAGCTACCACCCAGAACGTTTTTCTTTCACGGATGCTAAGATTTTCCGAAAAGCGCGCTTCTCCTCCCTTTTTTGGCGAAATTCGCGCCAAGTCTTGATCTAATTAATTAAATATCGTCATCAAGTTATAACCTAAGTACGCGACGGCCGCCTCACTTGTGTTTATGCACTGTGTTTTTGTGATTGTTTTCGTAAATAGAACTATTTTTACCTGCCACCTGTGTTACCCATGTGTTTAACAATTTTATTGGAGGTTCTACCAAATCATCGAGGCGTGGTAATCATATGTCACTGGATTCATGGAAAAAAATTCATTATGATCTTTTCTGAGAAACGAGTTATTTTTCCATTTTTTAATGCTTTTTTCTAACTTGTTAGTATTTTGTATGTGTATAGAATTAATTTAGTGAGCAAAGGTACAAAAAAAATTTTTTTTAAAGAGAATCAGTGAAGTTAACGTAAAAATTGGTAATTGAAATGTTCTTCTTGATTTGGAATATGATGAAATTCTTATAAAGTTATATGGGAGCATTTTAATTTTAGTACATAATTTTCAAAGTATAAATTAATCTTGTAATAATTTATATCCTTTTGAATTATCCAGGGATTATTTATTGATGATCTCCAAACATTGTACTGTTTGGAATTGTACAATTTTGAAGTTGTTTCAAAGGTTTACAATTGGAAATTATGAATGTTCGAGCCCTAAAATAAAATTAAAAAAACTAGAAGCATTTGGGAACTATTTTATTTTGACGTTTAAAAGGAGAAAAATAAATGTTTCTTATGCACTCTTATCACTTTGTGCTGATATTTGATACAGATATGTAACAATTTGTACAAAAATCATTGTATGTTTACTATTCATCTTACACTGGTAGATACTTTATTTTTTATATAACATTGAATGCACTTGTTGCATTTATTCGTTAATATAAAAAAATTATAAACGTTAAAACCTTTCAAATTATTTTATGTTTCGAGGATTTCAAATTCAACAGCTTCTGTTTTAGATGCATTAAAGC
This sequence comes from Synergus japonicus, assembly GCA_900474275.1. Lineage (NCBI taxonomy): Eukaryota > Metazoa > Arthropoda > Insecta > Hymenoptera > Cynipidae > Synergus > Synergus japonicus. Next base: position 245,834 of record UCOH01005788.1, read on the forward strand.
ATGCAAAAAAAAAACAGACAAGTTGAAAGCATTAAAAATTAGGTCTAAAATCTTTGATCAACTGAAACAAAAAGTATCCAAAGTTCGAGACATTAATTTTGTTTACAAATGTTTAGAATCTGTTTTTGAATGAAAACTAAATACATTTTTTTTTTAATCTGTAAGAAGTTTGCAAAGAAACATGCACAAAGGATTATTATGTATTATAGTTACAATATTAGTAGAAATGTATTGCTAATCATATGAAAGAAATTTCCCTTCCATTGTTTTAGACCTAATTCAATTGAGGATCTTTCTTTTTTAATCAACAAATTTTAATATAACTGTGTATATTTTTGTGTTCAAGCAGTCAAGAAGTGTGTTAGATACACTGCTCTGGAGTGGTTTGGGGCTTTTGTCTCTGATTTGTCGGACGAACATTTCGTCGCATACAGAGATTGCACTGATATCCTTAGACGTCCCCAGGCTACCCGGGTAGTTATGTGATTATTGCTTGGTAAGTAACATCATCATTAATCATTCTCCGTTCTAAAACTTTATTTTCACCGTTTTGTTATTTCTTTGTTTCTCGATTTGTGGTACAACTATAATTTACACTTTCCAAGTTTCCAGCAAACGTTGTACTGAAATTAATATTTCTTTGGTATAATTTTATACACTCTATTAATAAAAAGTCTTATAATACATTTGTTTTTTAAAATAGCTTTTTTTCACGCTTGCAGCAATTTTAAGCTTGGTAGCATTTTATTATAAAGTCGGAGCTTGAAGAGTCTTTTCTTTTTTTATTTTTTATTTGATAATCTTAGTCTAACATCAATTTTGTTAATTGTTCATAGTCATGGCGGCTGACAGTGATGGTGATCTGATTGAGACGGTGGTAACGTGTGAAGGAGATCTTGGTGATCCAGAATTTCCCCACAAATTTAAAATCATCGTAGATCGTCTCAATACCCTTGTCTGCAAAGGTATGTAATACACATATATTCGCATCACCAATTCTACGAACAAATGTTTATTCAATTAATTTTTAAGAAAGATTTGCGATATTTTATATCCTAATAAAAGCAATTTGAAATTTTGCGAATTTTACACTTTTTTTTGTTTAACAGATAACGGTGAAAAGTTGAGAATTGACAAAGTTGAACCATGGAATTCTGTAAGAGTGACATTCTCAATTCCCAAAGATGCTGCTCTCCGTTTAAGGGAGTTAGCATCGCAGGGATCGTCAATTCTCACCCAACTTGGCATCCTCTCCGTTCAAGTCGAAGGCGATCAGGTACGAAAACATTTATTTTCTGACAGAACTTATTCAAGTTCAATTGTTCTTTTTCTAAACGTCTAACTTTATTTTTTCCTTATTACTAGGTGATATCTCTAAGAATAGCAAGTCGCTTTGGCGGAGAAGCGCAAGAAATAGTCCTGCATTCTGGGTCTTCTCAAGAAAGTGGAAACAAGACCCAAAATGATTCTGCAAGTGGTGGATCTAATTCAGAAGGAGATTCTGCAGCTCCTCTTCCAGGTCCTAGTAACGCCTCCAGTTTTTCCTCCACCTTGCGTAGCGTTGCTCAAATAATAGCAGCCGGTATGTTTAATTACTTTTCATCAAGGCTCAATGTTAATTTAAATTAAAACTAAACTAAATTTCCCTTTTCAGGTACATCAGCTGAAAAATCGCCCCAGTTTCGTTCTCCAAATGTTGTTGCCCCCACAGACTGTGATCCGATTCCACCATTTCTCACCAAGACCATTCAATCAACGCCTGGTAGCAGCGGTTTGTCCGGGCCTCAGACGGTTCAAAATCCCAGTGCTTCGCCCCGGACTAATTACAATGGACCCTTTCCTTTTGCTAGCATGACTCATGCAGCCCAGGCGATTCACTCTCGTGAATCGCAAAGCACCATCAAGTCCACAGTGCAATTCAAGCATCATTCGCAACCTCCACCGCCTTATCCAGCTCAAGACTCTTTGGCGACTGTAACCGCCCCCTCGACAATCCAACCAACGACTCAGTCAATTTCGACTGTTAGTCAAACTCAATACAAGCCTCCAAATGTTATGGTTTCTAGTCCGTCACCGAGCAGCAGTAGCAGCAATAGCAACAGCAGTGCTCTCTCGGGAACATCGAACGGAAGTGGTAACCAGGTAGCTTTGTCGAGTCCGCTTCTCGTGAACCTTCTTCAAAACGACGGAGCTTCGCATTCCAACAACGTTCCCGGTCAGAAGATGCTGCCTCCAGCTGTCATTGATGGATCAACAATAGCGAACAGAATGAGGCCGACTAAGAAGCCCGTCAGGAGGAAAGACGTTCCTTCTCCAAACGAATCTCCTCCTAGTTTGGATTCCCTCAGAACCGAAGATCTGATCGGTGGTTCTACAGTTACAGATTTGAGTCAAACATCAAGTCCCTCTGCTTTCGCAACCGTCAACGCCAGTCAACCTTCAACAGTGCCTCAGCATTCGGCAAGCGTCACTGGCCCTGCTCTCCAAAACGTCGCTTCGCAACAAACTCTGCATCAAATGCAAGTTGCAAACCAATCTCACCCTGGCGCCTCCCAACAGGCTCCAGCGGTACATACGCAAGTACAAATTCAGCAGAAATTTCCTGTCAGACAGGAACTCGCTTACCGAACTCCCCAAGTCCAGGTCCAAAACCAGCTTCCTGCAAGGTTTCCTGTCAATGGACAGCAAGTCAGGACACCTCTACAACAAAGGCAACAGTTGCTACTTCAACAACAACTCCTAGTTCAACATCAGCAGCAACAACAACAACAACAACAACAACCTCAGATTCCTCAGCAAATTACCTCTCCCCTTATTCAGAGTCAACCCAATCAACAGCAAACTAACACTTCTTTATCCTCCAGCACGAACTCACAAATCAGCCAGCAACAACAAATTCTCCATTCCGTCACTCAACAACGACTTGGGTATTTAAATAATCAACGTCAACCTACTCCTCCACCTTACCCGAGGCAAAATCCAACTCATTCTAATCCCATCTCCCAAAATCAAGCTCTTAACGTTCAACAGCAGTTACATCATAATCAGATCAAGAACATTAATCTCAATACAAGTGCGACTACCGATTTTCGCTACGGCCAAAGCCAGAACATTCTGAGTAGAAATTTTCAATCTTCGGATAATGCGAATGGTACCACTTGGAACCAGAACGTTCCTCAAGGTGCTCAGGTCAACACAGCTCAGCGGTTAACAACATCGAGTTCGGGGACTGTGCCTTCTGCAGCTTTTTCCACAGCACAGAATCACATTTCCGCTCCAGGAGCAATTAAAACAGAAGCCTTGGGACCTGTTAAAGTCGAAGTTACTGAGCCTTTGAAGGAGGAAGAACCCCCGGAACCGGAATACACATCTACTGGGAAGATTAGACAGTTTTTGATCAATCCTTTTTCGGGAGAAATTGAACCCATGCCAAGCGAAAGTTCGGAATCTGAACCTGAGAGTGCTGTAGACAACCAGGATGATTTCTTCTCCTATCCCTCACCCTCGAATGATAGGTCGAATTCAATTTACTCTGATGATGATGCAGATAGTAATTTCTCAAGGAGGAATGACACAACAACAAATACAGATCAATCTGATTCGGAAACTACTGTAAAGTCAACAGCCAGTGAAGGGAGTTTGAAACATAATAGAATAAAATCTTCAAGAGAATCTGCACATAGTCCAATGCCAGCTGAGAAGATCAAATTGAGGATGAAGGTCGAAAAGTCTGATCCCCACAACCCAGCTTATAAAGTTGATGTTTCCTTTGTCAACACACCACCAGTGAGGAAAGCTGATAAATCATCAAAAATGTTTTCCGGGATTTCGAATGCGGGATCCGGTGGTGAAGAACCACGGGTGCCTCCTCTTCATATTTCATTAAGAGGTCGTAATGCCTCTGTAGTGCAGATAAGGAAGAAGGAGAAAAAGTCTTTGAAGGATGGTGAGGAAGATTCGGCGAATATTAAGCGGAGGGGAAAGCTTAAGAAAATGAAGGAGTGTGCTGATGGTCACAAGTTACTCCAGAAGAAGTCCTTGAACATGATCATAGGTACGTCGACTTCGTCCAAATTGCCATTGCCCAATTCTGCAACGGTGAACAGTGTCAATACCGTGGTTAAAATGAGTAACACACTGCAAACCGTTGCGACCAAACCGAATGCCTTAAAACAAGAATCCACATTAGATCCGACAAAGATGCAATCTGGAAATACCAAGCCGAGTTCCAGTAAAAGCGGAGACGTCGATGACATCCCGCTGAATAGTAGAATACCCTCGCCTTTGAAGCACAAAGCGACTATTTTAAACCAGACTGCAAACCCTCAACAAGCTTTAACCAAAAGTCAAGTAGACACTGACGTTCAAAATCACACGAATGAACATAAAATTGGCGGAGGTGAGATTATATGCCTTTGCTAATGTTTCGAAATTTTTTCAATGGATTGAGACGAAATTTAAGGAACGGCCTTAATTTTTTTTTGTGTCTCTGATTTTACCAAATTTAGGCACTAGTTTATAGAGGCAACCTAGACTATTGTAAATTCTGACGTTGTAACACAACATTTTCAGTCATAAAATCTACTGTGATAGCAGAAACTGGGTTTGAAAATCTGGCAAATAGTTACTGTTACGTTTTCTTAAAATCTTGAACCGTTAAGTTTTCATTTAGGGAATAATATAAAAATGAGAATAGATTTGTAGGTGAAAAATGACATCAATTGTTTTAACTATACTAATATATATATATATATATTTTTTTTTACAATAGGCAAGACGAAGAGAAGAGATTCAAAAAAGAAATCGGAGAGTGGAGACAGCCAACACCGAGAGCAGAATTTGTTGTCTGGTGGAAGAATAGTTGATAATCAATCAAAGTGGAAGAGACTCGGTTACAAAGGTGATGCGACTCAAGCAATTAAGAAGACCGACGCACTTTTATCCAGCAATGATTTGAGTTCAGCGAGGAAGATTGGAGATATTAGAAGAACAAGCGACAGTGAGTTAAATAGATCTGCAAACGAGAAGTCTAATATAATGAACACTGTCGGCTCGAGATTGACGGAAGTCAATGGCATCAGAAAAGATCTCGTTAGTCAAGAAAAAAGGAGGCGGTCGAGTCTGATGGACGAGAAGGATCTAAATTTAACAGGTAAGACTAAAAATAAATTTGTATGGAGTTTCGAATCGCGACATGTAAAAATTATTTAATTCAAGTTTATTTTAAAATTTCAAAATCATCTTGTTTTTCAGAATCTCAAAACGTGGAGGCTCCATATTTTCACAGTCAGAAGACAATTTCTGACACCTCACCGCAGAATTCACTCCCTGCTCTGAAAGTAAACATGAATTCATCCTTCGACAACGACAGTCCCGCACCTCCAAAAGCCCCAAGTTTGCCACAAAGCAACCCCCACCCATCTAGTAACGTCGAAATTAACCCAACGCCACGTGTTGAAAGTTCTCTAAAAACCACCCAACAATCTCTAACCAGGGTTGTTCCGGGAAAGAATAAATCAGATCTGGAAAGTGTCAAAATAAACTCTACCCCCGTAGTCAAATCCCAGGGCGTCTCGCAGAAACTGAAGAACCATGCTCTCACAAAAAATGACGCAAACATCCCGGCAAACAGGCATAAAACGGATAATCAAACTCACAAGAAGATCATCCAGAATCACGTTGGCAAGATGGATCGCGTCTCCGTTAACAAAGTTGACGTCCAACGAGTTAGTTTGCTAAAAACGACCCAGAGTCCCTCGATCGGGGCTCTACCCGACCAAGTGCCCAAGTCCCAGGAACCTGATTTGTCCCTCAGCAAACCGATTCTTCCAATTGGAGAAATCAACGTAACTGAGGCTAAGGTTAAGCAAAAGCTGCTGGAAAGTACGACCATGCCTATGGGAATTGGCGTTGTCGACACGAATCCTGAGCGAGTCGGTAACGGAGGCGGCGGAGAAGATTCTGGGATAGAATCGATGGACGCCCTCTCGGAGAAGTCGCCCAATCAGGGAGAGTCTCCTCTGCATAGGCCTGCTACGGAATCCGTGACTCAGAACAGCTCTAAGAATGCGATTCAGGGGGAATCATCTCCGCAAACCACCAATAAGAACGTGCCTTCCTCAACTAGCAGTAGTGATATGTGTTCAAATTCTCATTCGGACCCTGTCAAATCGCGCGATTCGAAAAGAGCGAGTTCGGAGTCTAGAGCAAGTCCCATTTCTAGATCGAGTCCCGTTTCTGTGGCGAACTATCTTGAAAATCATGTTAACCACGATGATAGCAAACCCAGTGAGAAATTGAGGTCGACGTCGAGTCCGAGTGTGGAACCAATTGATAAGACTCCTTCGAATCCTCTAGTGGCGGGCACGACTACGATTCTCACGAACCCTCAAACAAGTGGTGATAAACTATTGCAGTGCGCGAATACACAAGTGAAAGACGCTTCCACAGACAATTGTGGTAAATTGGAGGCAAAACAACTCGACCAGGGTAAAGCAATTATTGCAGAAGATAAGCCTGAGAGTGAGAAAAAGTCGCTCTCAGAAGGTGACAATGTGATTAGATTAAACGATGAAACTCACGGACAGAATAATAACGGTGTACCTTTGATTCAGAACCATGTTACGTATAGTACAGATAAAGTAGAGAAATCCGAAGGTACACCAGCGAATGATGCCAAGAGTTCGAGCCCCTGCTCAAACTTTACAAGTTTTAATTCACAAGAGATCAAAATAGAATCTAAGCTCGAAGTTAAGGTGGACGATACTAGGCAAGAGGTTTCCAAGAGTCCGATTAAAGAAATGACTCTTGTTAAGGGTATCAATCTTGTTAAGGAGAGTCTTGTCAAGCAAGAAGTGTGTGCGGAAAGCCAAAAATCTAGCGTACAAAGTCATCAGATCAGAGAGTCTTCTGTGAATCTCCACAAGGTCGCAGATGATTTCGTCAAGAAATTGGTGAATGACTCTAGCGATGTTAGCATGGGTGTGCGATCTCCCCTGGCCGACGATCCACAGCCGATAAGAATAACACCACCTTTGTACACCTATTCGAATCCTGTGGTTCATCAGCGGGACGATACGCCGAGTCCGGCTTCTCAGAATCCAGATACGGATGCTGGAGAGTCGGAGCATGTTAAGAGAAAGAGGAGGAGGAAACAGGAGTTGGAAGGCAGGCAGGATGTGATATGCATAGAGGATAGTGATGAGGCTCAATTTGAGCGATTGAATCCTAATAACGCAGAAGAATATGTGAAACGACCACAAAAGTCGCTGCTTGAACAGCTTTTGATTGATATCCCGGGCGACAATAATGAGAAGCGATCGCTCAGGACGCGGTCTCAGAAGTTGAATAGTCCGGATATCATCAAAACGCCGAAATGCAGTCCACATGGAACTGCTAAAGTGGAGGAGAGAAGAAGCATATCGCCCTACGCAAAAGCGAGTCCGAAATTAGGAACTTCAAAGTTGTCTCCTAATACGACATCGGGGAAAGGTGGAAAGAGGAAAAGACAGGAGAGCGAAAGTTCAGTTGCTTCAAGTACTGCGGAAGATACGCAGCCGAGACCAGGAAAGCGGAAATGCTCGGAGAACGCTGCGGAACTTATTAAAGCCTGCATGGGAGTTGAAGAGAGCGGACTTTTGAAGAAACAAATACCTGCTAAGGAAGAACAATCAAAGAAGGGGTTCGGGATACTAACGAAGGCTAAGAAGGGTAAGTAGTTTGCTTCTTGTGAAGAAGTTTATAAAGAATTAAGAGTAAAAAAGTTTTGCTAGTGGTAAATTCTAAGTCTAAAAGAAATTAATTTAAACTTATCATTCTAGGACCTATTGTCGTAGAGGTGGATTCATCGGACGACGAACCCCTCGTAGAACTTGCAGGAAAAGTCAAGAGAGCCTCGGAAGAAGCATCAGCGGGATCTCCAAAACCTAAAGATCAAAAGTAAATGAAATATGTACTCACAGAATAGCGACTTGACGTGGAAATGACCGGAAATTTCAAATCGTCCGCCGAATCGTTACCTTGGCTTCTACTTTCCAAACTTCTTTAGATTTATCGAATAAATCGAAACTAAAATTTAACATTTTCCATTTCAGGTCCCAGTCTGGCACGAATGTCACTGGCAGTCAGCTTCATTCTGCTGTACAAAATCTTAGTGCCAGTAATAGGGTACAAAGAGAAAGTCGACTATTGACAAATAAGCAACCGGGAATAGCATCAACAGTTACTGTTGGAAAAGAGAGACTGCGAGGCACTTCTGTATCCAGTAATGAATCGATAGGTGAAGTTACGACGCGAAGGTCTGTTCGTCAGAGTACAGCTTCACCTTTAGCAACGCCAGCAAGCAATACAAGAGGTGCTTCTAGATCTATCGAAGATGTAAATAGGAGGAAAACTCGTAGTGGAGCTGGTGAGTAATGTGGCTTTATAATTCGACTACAGTTTAAGACATTCAAAATGTCTGTTGCTGCTGTGATATATGTGCATTCGAAAAATAGTCCAGTATAATAGTATTATATGAGGGTGTATCAGTGGTGTATCTACTTTTAACTTAAATGTTTAAGTAATGTCAGCTTTTTATTTTTATTTAATCCAATGCTTGAAACGCGTAGAAATTTACGGCGTTTAATATACATTACGATCTGCTGAAAAAAATTGGCGTCATATTTGACTAGATTTCTATAATCTCATTCACAAACTCACGATTTAAGAATTTTGAACTGATACTTCTTTGCCAACAGTTACAACAAGTTAAAAATCATCTCAGCTTAAAAACGGGTTTTTAACAATTGCTTGGTGCTTTTTCACTTTTATTTTTATTCGTAATCCGTTGAATTAGCTGTTGAACCGAGATTATCTGACATAACTTCAATACAAAAAATTTATGAATATGTATTCTCAAAGAAAAATTACAACTACCCAATTTGATTTCCGAAGAATTGATACTTTATCGGTAAATTATACTGTGTATTTGTCTTTCGCAAGGATCGTCTCAGTTTGGCAGCTTCACCATCGTATATGACGAATGATGCATTTGCAAACTATAATAACATTTGTATCACGCATATTTCTTTAATAAAAACACCTCGTACAGCGGGAACGATTTTTTAGTGACAGCTGAGACAGCAGAGCAGGCGAAACGGAGGCGAATATCTCGAGAAAACAAATGACGTTCGGAAAGCGACCTTGACAGTGATTAGCTATCGTTGCTCGTCAAGGCCTATCTCTCTGGTTGTCTGTCTGCTATCAATGATTATTCGATCACTGCGTGGCTGGACCCCACCTGGTGAATTCGTCAATAGCGCACAATATTGCTACCTAAGTCCCAGGAGAAGAGCAGCCAAAGGAGCTCCAGAGCTCTAACAAAGTCGTAAAACATCCCCTGCATAAACAAAACAAATCCAAAATCGCAGCACCAAACTCTGGCTATCCTTGAACCTCCTCTGCTCCTAAATTCGAAGTTTAGTTATTTAGAGAGACAAAAAATTAGGAATAACTTTTTGAAGATAGAAACTGACTCTTAAATCTAAATAACTAAACAAGTGAAACTGCCGAGTCAATCTGAAATTTGTTTTCCAATCCGCTCCTGGATCTTTGGTTTTTCTTTTCATAAGCGTTCTTTACTTTCTTAAGAGTGCGTGGTTGTAATCTGTAGTCTAGACTTCAGTGCATTAAAAATGTCACCAAGAAACGTTTTCAAACTGGGTAGAAAAAAAAAGTTCGTGGTGGTATGCTTTCTACCGACATACTAAGAGTCAGATATCTATATTTTTTAAAAAAATCAAAGATTCTTGCTATAATGTCATCAGTTTATAAACTCTATATCAAAGATATTTCGATATGCTAATGCCAGTTGTATTCTTCTATGCGTGTAGAAACCAATAAGAGCAAATTGAATAATGTGCATGAATATTCTGAATTTACTGCCGTCAAAATGTTGGGTAATGACAGCAAGTTTCTTTCGGGAGCGTTTGTTAATTGCTGAGGCTTCAATGACTACTCGACGACTCCGCTGGCAGACTCTGTTTCCAAAGAATTTATGTTATTTATTTCAATTTGAACGTCTCTTCAACTTTTTTGTCTTGTGTATATTCTTTTTGAATACAACGTTTTAGTATAATTTTGTTTTGTTTGTTTTAATGTCATTTTTTGGTTTATTTTTTGTTTCAATTTGACTTTAACTATGTAAATTGTTTTTTTTTTTTTTTATTAAAAAAAGAATTTAATTTCTGGGGTTTAAGTAATCACAAAATCAAAATTGTGGAGTTTGACTAGGTGGCGTGAAATTTAGAATTCATTCTAACTTTTAAATTGATTTAAAGAACAGTTAATTCAGGATTAATAACAAGACACTAATCTAGTAATGTTTGAAAATTATTTAAAAGTCCTCGGAAAAATTTATTTAAGAATGTCTTGTATTGTAAAAATTAGTTCGATAACTGAGAAAATAGATCTCCATCGTTCGATAATAAATTGTAAAATAAAAAAATTACTTGAAAAGTCGAATTTTTAACTTGTCTTAAATTGATATTGAATGTTTAGTAATTCTGTAAACACAGTCTTACAGTTAGAATGTCGTCCTGAGTTATTTACTAGCAGTGGGGCATAGGGTTATAAAAAGGATTTATTTTATTTATAATACAAAAACATTGGGATAAATCAAGCATAAATATACGGAGATGATAAGAATAACTATGATAATACAAATAAGTAATACAATGTTAATTTGATAGGTAATATATGAATGAATATATTTTGTAAATAATTTCTTGTAAAGTTACACTAGCACTTCTCATTGTATATACAAAAACTGTTTAAAGATTTATTATTAATTGAATTAGCTCTAATTGAAAATGTGCAACCTTCACTGTCATTTAATTTTTTTTGTCATAATCTTCTCACATTTAGAGTTTACAAGTCTTTGATATCTTCCTCACGTATCATCAATTATACATATATACAGACATCTGATAGTAAGACGTATGTATTTGTGTATGTACGTATGCACTTTGATGTATAATTGTTTTTGTGAGTAGACGAAACTAGATTTATGTTACATAAACTTAGTAAAACATTATTAAACGATTTACGGATCGAAGCAACTTCGAAAGCCATTGCTCTCGTTTATTATTCCTGCATCACTTTTTATCAATGGAATCTGCTTAACATCACATTTCCATATTCAGAGCTTGCAAGCCTGATTTTTTCCAGTATATACGAGAATTTATTAGAATTTTCGAGTTTTCAAGACCTTGATCAGATTATTGAAACAAATAATTAGAAAATCTGATTGTCTGGTTCTCCTGATTTTCTAATACATTAAATATCTATACATTTCGATGCAATTTTACTTTGGTGAATTATTGAAATAAATTTAGATGCCTTACTATAAAAAATTACAAATCACTATATTTATTTGGAAAAATTTTTGGAAACTAAAGTTTACAGATTTTCTAAAGATTTGACGATTGGTGTTCTTGAATGTGATTTGATTCTGTAATTACGTTAAGCATTGAATCGCATAATGTAAAAAATAATTAGCGACAACAGTTTGAATATTGGAAGAATTTATACTAGCTTTGACTCACACTCTGATTCTTTGTACTGAGACTGAAGCGGTTTTTTGATTCCGAGTCATCATTTCAAGTCGAATTGTCATTCTTTCCGCCACGAATCTTAGCTTAAATTATTTAGTTATATCGTCGCTCGTCAGCGAGGAGTTATTATTTGAATGATAATAATAATTATTCATCAGTCGTCTGTTGTACATAGTAGCATGCTTATTTTATTAAAAAATTCGATCAGAGAAGAAGAGCTTGTATATATAAGAATGCGGATGAGAGAATCACGTATAATTTGGTCCATACTCTACATTGTGATGGGATGAAGTGTAATGTAAAATCTAGTTCTAGAGTTATTGCTAAATAACTTAAGGATCACTGCGAGAGAAATAAAATGTAATTTCGTTGTAAAATATTCCTTTTGACACTAGGTAGGTTAGGCATTATTATGTTACAATTTTATTATTGAACATTACATTACATGATTGTATAAACCATAAACAACATAAGTTTCACTTGTAAATACAGCTAATTAAATGATAAGTGAATTATTCGACGAATCCTGATAAAATTAAGAGGCTTGTGAATTGCTTCTCTGAAAAGAAAATGTGCATTCATTGAGATTATTGTAATCAATTATAACGAATTAATCTGAGGATTTAAAAATAAGTTGGTCTCTTTGTACACAATCCAGGATTATTATTATTAAATTTTGTATTGATAGTAAGATCTTCGAGATATTTTTCTTTTTCTTTTTTTTTTTTTTTTGAGAAGCAAGATTTGCAAATAAGCACGCCATTGATTGTACGATGCCGATTTTGTGCTTTGTAAATATACTTGACAAGTGCGAAGTGACTTTTTTCACACTCCTCTTAATTTTATAGGAAACAATGAAATATATTATATATTAATACTGCATAAGGAGGTGCGCGACAAAAACACCGGAATAATTAAGCGAAGGTTCCGATGATTTTGATGCTCGTATGCAAAACATTTGTATTTTTAGTATTCGATTAAACGATACAAATAGGAGTGAAGGTAAATCGATTGATAATAATTCACGTGGATATGTAAAACAAAAATAAAATATTAGATACAATATTATATTTGTAGAAATGATCGAGCACGTGAAAAAGAAATCGCGCTATAATTATGAAGAAAAATATTACAATTATATTATTATCTATTATTACACAAGTGAATACACAACATAGTAATTTGCTAATTGTACCTTTTAATAATTACTGTAGACACATTGATGAAAAGGTTTTTTTCTTGTTATTAATTATTAATTACCATAGACTTATCAGAAAATGAAAAAAAAGTGTTATAAAAAATTACAATCACTTGTTCTGTCTTACACATTCCCACCAATTTAAGAACTCAAATCCAGGAATTATTTTTTTTTTTACACGATTAACAAATTTATTAAACAGATTTCGACAAAATTTTTTATTCGGAATACATACATATATTATTATTGTCCTTGATTTTGTTTAGATAATCAAATTAATATACATAAGACACTTAAAACAGTTTATTTTCTATTAAGTAGTTTATTTTCATTTATAAATAGTTTAAATCTTCTTTTTTATGTAATTATTACAGCCGTTTTATAATAAGTAAGAGAGGTAAGGAATTCACTTTTCTTATGAAAATTTTAAGTAATTTATACGAAAATTAGATTTAGTTATTAAGGAATTTATAATTGAATTCAGTATTAATAATAATATAAAGAAATGTCTCTTTATTTTTTGGGTATGATTCCTTATTTTAATGGATTCAAATTGTAATTTTAAAAATGTACTGATATTTAATTATTCAATTATAATTAAAGATTTTATAATGGTGATATAATTAAATGATGTTTAATTTTTGAATTAAATACTCAAATAATAGCCTCAGTTTCATACACTTTCTTTGGAAAAGATCCTCCAATAGCATGCGTTCTTCTATCATTTTTGAGAACCGCATTGTTATTGGTTGACTAATAATGATATTTGTATATGTATAATGAAAAAGGAGAGTGGGGATAGAGTGGAAAGATAGGAAGAATGTTCATCCATTCCACCAATCACCGTTGCTTCATTCTGTATGCGTCAAGGCGTCTAATCTAATATCCTTCTTTTTTCTCGTCTGCTTATTCCGGTTTCCTGTCGCGGTAAATTTAAAACCAGAAATAATAACTTCTTAAATTCACTTCCAGAACCTGTATTTTATCCCTTTAAATACACTTTCAACTAATTTAAAATCTTCAAAGTAAGTAATTTCACCCTAAAGAATACTGTTTTTATTTCTGATGAAAGTATTTTCCCTTTTTTTAAGTTCAAAACAGAAAATATTTTTTCCCGCCAAAAGATGCCAGAGCGGGCGGATACAATGTCGCCACTGTCGCTGGACGCGATCGCTGTTTTCATCTTGTTCGTGCGTTGACGACAAATTTCTCTTACTGTAGCAAACTGAGTTGGACCAAGCCGACCAAGTCTTGCGGTGTTTCAATTGCTAGTTTTTATTAAAATACGAGGGTTTCAAGAGCTCCATCAAAAAGGTGCGTTGAAAAACTTTTTGTGGAAAACAGGAAGTCGACTGCAGTACAGTGAAGTAGTTTCGTGTCAGTGCCATCTTGACGAGGATCGGCTTGGTCGTGTTGAAGACAGAACGGCGGCAATGGCATCGTTCCAAGAAATATTAGATTTTGAAGAACGAATGCAGCCTTTCTAGTCACCGTGGCTCAATCCGTTTCAAAAATTAAAAGTGGCGGTCACTCTATAATCGCAAGATTGTTAGGTTTGTGAGTTTTTTGTTTATAATTTATGCCACTGGCCGCGTTCAGAACGACTCAGTGCTTTTCTCTTTCTCGTTCGCCCATCTTTTTCTATCTTTCTCTTCCTTGAATTCACTTTACCGTTTATGCGGGAACTCTTTATTCAAACAATCATAATATATCAAAATATCGTGCCTATTTATTTCACTTAGTAGTGCGACGATTTTTTATTTTAATTTTTCGCTGTTGAGCGTTTCCATTAATTTTGACGTTGATTGACATTTGATAATTTAGATTCGCTTTTTTTCGATCCACGTGTTTTTGAGGTTTAAATTAAGTAAAAAATTATGAATTTACGTGTTTATTTTTGTTTGTTGGGAAAGTGTTTTAATTTGAGCATTTAAGGTTCAATAAATTCTATCTGATTTTTATATAAAAAAAAGTACTTTTGGTGAGAATTCAGAGATTCAGATTAATTTAATTAAAGAGGAAATGACGACAATTAGAAATATTTTATCACCTTAAGGAATAATTGATTAATTGATGTAAATTAAATCAGTTGGATCAATTGAAAACAATTCACCGGTTTCGATTTTTTTTTTTGAGGTTAGGTTAGAAAAAATATATATATATGTATAATAACGATAATGACTATGTATTATAAAATAATATATTATCTATATATAAAATCGTTGTTAGGAGATGTGTAAATTAATATTCTCTCATTTTATATAAAATTTATGAGTACTTATTATTATAAATCATAATTTTCGAGTATTCTTATTTGTACATAAAATTAATGTATCAATTTAACTGATCACGAAGATTTATTGTGTAATTTTTAAATATTTATTATAATTTAAGTTCCAAATGAGTGACTGTCATTATGAAAAGTTTGGTTTTTGTAAAAATGGGTATAAAAGTATAATATTTACTTAAATTTTTGTTTTAGCATAAAGAACCACTGAGGATCAGTCTGCACAAATTATACAATCAAAATGGCAGAAGGCGGTGGCCCTTCAGCTATTCATAGTAATCCGAAAGCAATTAAATGTAATTATTATTCTGCGTTATTATTATACTATAAGGTTTATAATTTTATTATATTAATATCGTCTTCCATTTGAACCAAACTATTTTTAAAAGAATTGCCCATTTTATATTATGAATTTTTATTTCTATTTTAATAGCGGCACAAGAAGAAATGGGAAGGCTAGATGTTTTAGTCTGTGGACAATGTCATTCGGTTTTTCACTTCATTGAAGAGTTTCAAGATCATCGAGCTAAGGAAGGATCATGCTCTAAAGTTTCTCAATTCCGCGAAAACGCCAACGTAAGTTTGCTCTTAATATTTTCTAGTATATCTAGAATCTTGTAAAAAATATATCTAAGCTTTAATTAATTTATTACGTCTTTATCTTCAGAATGAGCAAAAAGCGCAATTGTGGGCCTTTTTGCTTTGGAAGGATTCGCAGATTCACCAAGAAGGTACAGACAAGGATACTTCTAATTCTTGGAAGCTGTATCAGAAGTGGTGCAAAATGGAAATGCACATTAGAAATTCTTGGATCACGGCAGGAAAAACTATTCAGACCTTCACCAAGATCAGCAGCACGAAAATGCAGGACATAAGTCGACAAACCTCAGGCAATGCTCCAGATGGTAATTATTATTCTACTTCTCGAAATATTAATTTAATGTAATTTAGTTTCAAAAAAACAACATTTAGATTTAAGACGCTGAAGAATAGAATAGCTGATCTTTTAAAAATTTTAGGTTCGAAACCAATTGTGATGCGTAAGGTTATCAGAAATGGTCAGCCAGAAGAAGCAAACGTAAAAAAAGAAATTTTAAAACAGGCAGAAACCAAAATTACAAATATGGAAGTCATCGAGTCTGAACAGGACAAAGAAAAGAAGAACAAACTAGTACCATCGGTTAAACCCAAGGTATGGCTTTAAAATGTAATTCTTTTTGTGCTACATAAATTAATTTGAATATTTGTATGATAATCTAAATTTTCATTCTAGTCGAAAATGGGAAAAGGCTCGGGTGAAAATGAACCCAGCGACGAAGAATATGTAGTTGAAAAAATTCTCGCAAAGCGTCTAAACCCGAAGAAAAGATGCTACGAGTATCTCTTGAAATGGGACGGCTACGCACAGTAAGTATCTTTATCTGTTGGTTTATTCTTCAAGAAACTTTAAAAGGCAAATTAAAAAAAAATATTATTTGTCTTCTTACAGTGAGTTCAACACTTGGGAACCGATTGAAAGCGTTTCGACCTGCAAGTATTTGCTTGAGGAATTCGAAAGGAATCTTGCAAAGCAGAAGGAACAAAAGGCAGCACAAGCAGTGCAACAGGCGCAGAAAGCACTTATCAGAACAGCAAGTCCACAAAAGACTCTTATCAAGAACGAAAACATAAAACCTGGACCTAGTTCGGCTGCTCAGGCTGGGTGAGAATGAAAGTTTTAGGCATTAAAAAATTACAGTATTTTCTTATATTTTATTTTGTATCTTCATTAATTTATCATATATTTTAGAAGACCCATGCGATCAAGCAAAACAAAGGCAATGGATCAGGTGAAACAGTGGTGTGGGTCCATGAAAGACGAAGAAGCTGATGGTAAGTTTCTTATAATTAATTATTTAATATTTCTAATTAGGGATTGTTCATTAATAAGTTAAGTATAAAAGTAAATTCCACACTTTCATTATTAAGCATAAAAATTGTTCAAAATCAAATATAGAGAATCAAAATTTATATTTGCAGCAGTATTAGGCAAAAGAAAAATGCAGTATTCGGACAGCGATTCTGACAGTCAGTTAAAGCGCTCAAGACGCGATACTGCCAGCGACGACGAAGACTGGACTGCAGAATCCGAAGAAGACAGAATGGGAGGAGGCCGAAGTGACGTTATTCAGCGCGCTTTCAATCGCGCCAATGCCCAATCAAACGGATCCAACCGATCACATGTCTCCAATTCCGATTTATCTATGTCTCTGAACGAAGGAATTAAATCCAATCAGCCAGTTTTAGTAGCAAATGCAAAGGGAGTTGTGAAAGTGGACCCGAAACAAGTGCCGAATCTTTCATCAGGCGTCTATGTAATGTCCAGAAAGGACGGAATAATCAAATTGGATTCTTCCCCTGGTGGTAAGGTGGGCCCCAAAGGTTCGCCAATGACTCAGAGTGTTATGATGGTCCAAAGTCGAGACGCTGCTGGAAATATTGTGAGGAAGCAAGTGATCGCAGCCCCCCAGGGTAACTCTGTCACTCCCGTTAAAGTCATGTCCAAGGATGGAAACCAAGTTTACACCCAGATGAAGATTCTTTCCAAAGGCACGCCGACAAAGCAAGGAACAGTCATGTCTCCGAAAGCAGAGCCAATCAAAATTCAACCGAAACCTGACCCGAATCAACTGCAACAGATACATGTCGTCACCGCTGTTCCCTCGCCAATTGCATTGCAGCCGAGAATTACGACAGGTAAGCATTATTTCTCTAAGAAAATCGCCTTATTTTCCTTTAGTAAATGTACCCTCAAAATTTACAAGTCAAGATATTCGTTAATCTCTTTAAATTCATGAATATTTGATATTAGTGACTATAAAATTTATGGTAATGTGGGCTGTGGTTCTAGTTATATGAAAATTCTAAATTGTTTTTAAGTAGAAGTATTAGGTTTGAAACACATTCAACAGTGAAAAATGTATACAAGATATTGGGTATCGTTATTTAAGAAGAAAAATTCCATCGGCAGCGTGGCCGAGTGGTCTAAGGCGCTGGTTTTAGGCACCAGTCCGAAAGGGCGTGGGTTCGAATCCCACCGCTGTCAAACTTTTTTTTTTTTTTTTACAGTTTCATATGAGAGTAAAAAACTCTTATATTTTATTAGTAATATTTGCTAAAAGTCACTTAAAAAATATTTTTTAATATTTATTTTATTTATTTATTATAAATAAACCATATTTTTTAAATGTGTCGATTTTCACTGTTTCTTTTTCTCGGATGATACCGCGTAGCTGCTTAAATAAAAGGTGACAAAGTGCTTTTATTCTTTATAAGAATTATTATTTTTATTTTTACTTTTTTTTACAAAAACTTTTGGCACTGTAAAAAAAAATTTGAGACTTTTTCTTCTTCAATTTTGGCACATCTATTCTTTTTCGCGTCATTATTAAAATATATATTCTTTTGCTTAAAAATATTTTTCTTTGTTTTTCATTACTAAATATTAATTATTGAGTCACCCATTATTAATAATATCTAATAAAAAAAATTTTTAACTTACAATCTTAGAAATAATATTTCTTTAAATAATACAAATGCATATGTAGAAAAAATTCTTAGATTCAGAATTGAGTGGGTGAAGTTACTAGTAGAATAAAGAAGCAATATTATAAGATATTTAGTATTACGAGGAAATTTTTAAGGACAAAATTAAATTTTGTTATTAAAAAAATTGTGAATTTAAAAATTAAATTCCAGGTATTCGTCCAGGACTAACAACGGTTCAGCGTGGGGTAGACGGACGGCAAATTTTACCCAGACCCACTCTCCGACAGGCACCTGCAACAAATATTGTCAGTGTAGGAGGAATTCGCTCTCCGATCCGAGCTCCAGCCTCAAGGCAAGCAACACCTCGCCAAGTTCTCCAAAAACGTTCGCCCGTTATGGTGCAAACTTCGACATCTGGCACAAGCCCAGTAACCCAAATCAAGTCCAAATTTTCAATCGTCCCCGGTACTCCAAACAAGCAGCCCCAAAAAGCCAGTCCCATGCAGGCAAAACCGGTCCAAAAAATACAACCTGGCAAGCCTCAGTCGCTGATCTCTCCGCAACAGAAATTATTGATGGCGAAGCGAAAGGCACAAGAACAGGCAGGTATAAAACCTTCACCAAGTCGCGGTGCCTTAGCAGGAGCCAGGGCGACTCCAGTTCGAGGAAAACCAAAACCAGCAGAACCAGTTGCACCGAACCAGGCTAACAAACCTAAGGAAAGTAAGCTTGCCGAAGGAGATGGTTTACATATGGAATTTCATGAGGTGAACTCGGAAGAAAGCAGTAGTGAGGAGGAACCAGAAGCTCCATCGGTAGATACAACACCTGCTGCTTCTACTGTTGTTACTGGTACTGCTACTACAGCAGCAGCAGAACCTCCAAGTCCACCTAATGAATTTAGCTTGTGTCCTTTAACTGGAAGAATCATTGGTCCTGACGGAGAGCCTGTGGAACAACAGGAACCAGAAGCTCCTGAACCAACTCCTCCGACACCTGTACAAATCATCGCCGCATCTGAAATCACACCTAATACTACGGCCTCTTCTACTGCGAATACAGAATTGGTTCTTCCATCTCTTGATGGATTAACCGACGCTGCTGGAATGATGAGGGTTGAAATGAGCCCTGGTGGTACTACAGGAACGATTGTTCAAACAACAGAGACGGAGCAAATTAGTCTTTCGAATGTTGCTGCACCTGATTTGCCTTGCTTAGATGATAGCATCCCTGTGACGACGAGTGCTCCGATGACTCAGGCGGAAGCAACTTCATCGACGGATACTACGGTGGCTACTTCAACCACCACGACACCAACGGTGGCAACGGAAGTTAAAGTGGCGGAGAAGGCGGCGGAGGAGAAAAAGGATGAAGAGACTCCAAATTTGGTAACTATCACGGGAGAAGACGGAGTTGTTTATCAAGTTGCGGGACAGGCGGAGGATGGACAGACATTGTTGGTGACGAGAGGACCTGATGGACAACAACAGTGCGTTATTGTAACCACCGATCAGCAGGGAGAAGATGGATCGGGTTTGACTTTGGATACTGCAGTTGCAGAAGCTGTAGCTCAACTTTTGCCAGATCAGGCAAATTTGGGTTCACAATTTTATATCAAAGAGGGTGAAGAAGAAGGGGCGGCGGATAATCAGGTGGTTATGTCGATTATGGATGATTCTAATGCGTCTGGGGTAGCGGGAGCACAAGATGAAAATGAAGGACAGGTTGTCGCACAAGTTGTTCAGGCAGATGATCCTACACCTGGTAAGCTTTTTTATTCTTATCTTGACGGTGAATTTTATTATGAAATCTTGTAAAGAATAAAAATTAATAATATAAAATTTTTATGTTCAACAGGTGGTACGAGAAGAGTAGTCCTACTTCTCCCTGATGGAAATCTGATGATGACAGAAGTTGACGAAGAGCAATATGCTGCTTTAGAACTCGACAAGTGAAAACTCCATGTGCTCATGAGCCCAATGAGAAAGAAAAGTAGCATTTGCTACATCGGATCGCACTTTAAATAAAAGGAGTCCAATCATATTAGTAATTGTGCATCGTCTGTGTATATATATATAGCGACGTTAATTTTGTGCGTCGATTTGGAGGAAAATGACATTTTAACCCGTCGCCTATTTCGGATAAAACTGTCTTTGAAATTGTAAAAAAACACAACACAGTAGATCATGACTAAATGAATCTATTGATTAGATTACACACAAGCTTTATGATTCTTGTCTTGGTGTGATGCATTCAACTGAAATCTTTATTTAAAAATAATGTTAATTCATGTCAGTTCAAATATTTCTCAAGAAGGGGAAATGTTGACGACAGTTAACAATCATACTTTTACTACTATTATCCTATACACACATTCACTATTCATATTTTAAGAGCAGTACCACGTAATCTAGGGTTTTATATTTCTTGGTCCTGATAATTTATTGTTAGTTATCTCTAAAAATTGATTTTCCGAACTCAAACCATGGAATTGCATTCATGATTCTGAATGCCATAGTGGTATGAAACCACAATACGATAAATATGGGATGTTAGACTTGAACCTAGTTTAATATGGTGATAGCAGAACTTTGTTAATTATAGAGAAGCTATAATTAAAAGAAAAATCGTTTCTATTTTTCTTAAATGGATGAAATTGATCATTTCTATTTCATATTGGCAAGTTAAGTTTTCATAAGAACTCTAATTATTTGTATTTTATGAATGATTGTGTGCATGAATAATAATTTGATAGACTACCACTTTGTGTACCGCTTTATTGTAACGAATGTTGTTTTTATGTTAAGCAAGATAAAATTCAAATAGTACTATGGTAATTTTTTTTATTCAGTCTACGTTTTAAGCTAGATTCAAGCCAGCAGATATCATGCGTGTATTGGAAATTACCGAAATTATATCTCAATAAGAACAACCAATACTTATCTTACGTAACAAGAGAATAAAAAAGTATATCTCTGTATATATTCTAGAGTTTTGAGTGGTAAGAAACTTAAATATAAAATCCTAGTTGGTACTCCACGCATAATAATTATCCTTCTGTAAATAATATTAGCTCCTTAATCCTTTATATATAAAACATTAAAATGTGTTTAAAAATAAACACTACACATAAATGAACATCATTTTTTTCATGTTTCACATTTTTATCAAACTTCAGGGCGAACTAATTGTGACATTTGATTAAGCTAAAGTTGTACAAAATAACTTGAAATCGTTGATATACAAATAAATGGTCCGTAAACATTAAAGAGTAGTTTTCCAAAATGAGCGAGTTTGAAAAAAAAAAATATAGGACTAAGGAGTTAATTAGGACATGCGGATTTAAAGCAGATGTTTATCGCTTTATAAATGGACTTGATTGGCAAGAACTTTTGCTTAAATCGAGCAATGTACGAATTTTCGGGAATTGAAACAATATTTCAATTACATAGTCATCGGATCAAGGAGTTTTGCATTTTTCAGAGCATAATCTACGCTCCGATGTGAAAATTTTTTTCCAGTGTTCATGGCAAAACGAAATGATATATCTATCGCTCTCAAATTTCACACAGGAGTGTAGAGCATGGCCTTAAGGACCTGAAAAAGTCTTCAGTTTATAAAATTACTGAATTTTGAAAATAAACCAAAAATATTTAAACAAAAACTTTTATAGGAAATAGAAAAATATAAAGAAGCACTCATTCTAATAAGAGATGCAGAAATTGAAGTGATGAAGTTTCAAAGACGTTTAACTCAAAAAATAATTGAAAATGATATTTTTGGATTAAAAAGTGACTCCCAGGGTCTTGATTCTGAAATAAGAATACGATATGGTTTACTTCAATTAAAAGATATCTTAAATAAAGATAATGTTGGTCAGTGATAACTGATAACATACGGAACTGAATAAAAATAGAACGTTTACTCTTACGTAATCTTTTTAATTTTAGGTATATTTTTGAAGAATTTACAGACTAAAAACTTTGAATTACCTTCAAATTCTTCATCAGAATTAAAACTTGAGACTGTTAGAAACAATTCAAAGTATATAAATTCAATTTATCACTTTTGAATCTACTATCTAGCTTATTTATTATAAATTGATATTATAATTTGTATAAGTAAAAGGTTTTCTGAAATTTGTAATACAAATGTGAGAAAAAGTATAACAAAGTTAGAAAATGTGAATACAATATTGATAGCTGAGCCCGCAAGTTTGCAGTTTCGCAATTTTAAAATACAGAAGTCTTACAAGGTAATTTCGATTAATAAGTACTTGTTCAACTGTGTACATTTATAATATTATTTTAAATGGTAAATTATTTATTTGCAGAAAACTGTGCTGTTAAAAAATGTGAGTTTAAATCTGGCGAGATTTCAAGTAGAAGGAATGAAAAAGACTTCAAGATTCTCAGTATTTTTGGGATTTATGAAGAGTCAAAAGGGAACAATTGCACCAGGAATGTTTGTAAAATTAATGGTGGTGTTTCGCTGCGACTCTTTGGATGAAACTGAAGAAAATATTGTTGTAAGAGTTCAAGGTGGAAGGTCAATTATAATACCAGTTCATGCTTTCAGGGATCCTCCTATTTTGCAAGGTAATTTTTTAATTATTTGTAACCAAATCGTGTATTCTAATACATAATATTTTTAAATGTTTAATTGCCAACTTAGGTGTTAGTACACTTTATCATTCTTGCTTTCGATCTGATTCAATCATTACACCAAGCACAAGTTCATTAAATACAACTTTAGTGGAATCAGAAATATGGACCGGTGATGAGGAGGTAAAAAATTGTTTTTATATATATTTGATTTAAATTCAGGACTAGTTAATTTTAATTCGCATTAAATAGGTTTTACAAATAAGAAATATTCAGTCACCTGCTACAACTGAGACTTCAGAATATGAAAGTTCTTCTAATGGAAAAATATCCACTACATATTTTGAATGTGGAAAAAGCTTTATTGGAGAATTAGTAATAATCCCAACAACAATGAGAAATGTTGGTGGAAATGGCAGATTTTTTATAATAACCGAAGTCGACTGGTCATCAATGAATATAGAAGTAAGTTCTAAAATTTGATGAATTGTTTTTTGTTTAGTTTATTTCTTTAAATAACTTTAAAAAATTATTTATTCAAATTATTGACAGGATGTTGCAAATAGTAATATGGTGTTAAGTCCTCCTTTTGCAGTCCATCCTGCTTATTTTATTTTACGTACCAACGAAGAAATAACTTTCCATTCTTATTTCTTTCCCTCGACTTATGGCATGCAGGTAAAAAGTAGGCCACTTTCAATTTAAAAGCGATTCAAATTTTTTTCAACTCGATTGAAAGAAAATGAAGTTTGTAAGCGAATTTTTTTCAGGTAGATAAATTCTTTATGATTAGTGACAATTGTTCCGTGCAACCAATAGAAATAATAGGAGACGGAATTATGTATGAAGAGAAATTTATTCTTTTCAATGAAGTAAGTTTGTCCTTTTTTTAAGAAAAACTTTAATTTTCAAGGTGATAAATCAATTCTGTAATTAATGAAAGTTATATTTTAAGAAGTTGAAAAGGGAATTCGAGTATGAAGTCTGTGAAGATGAATTTGCAAAATATTGCGTTGAGTTGGACATTAGAAAATCAGATGAGATAGTACATAATATGATAGAAATATTTAACACTAGGTACAATCTTGATTATGTAGTTTTGAGTTAATATTATCTGAATATACAATATAAATATATCTTGTATATTTTTACTATTCAAATTAATTAATTTTTTTTATTTAAGTGGTATGATATTGCATTATCGTTGGGAACAAAGAAATGTGAAAGCAGAAAATACAGAAAGGAAATGGAAAGATTCATCTTTCGATGATATCACTATTTATCCAGAATTTGGAATTTTCAAACCATACTCAACATCTAGATTTTATATTTTTTCTAAAACTGAAAACTTCGTGTCGGATCAATATCGTACTATATTGCAGTATGATTATTATAAGGTTTCATTGGGGTAACAAATAAAATTGTTATTTAAAAAATGTTATTTTCCAGATTGTGTATTGAAGACATTCCTCTTGCATCAATTCATAAAAAATTCAATTTAAGAGTGCAAGACAGTAAAATAAAAAGAAGAATGTGCCAAGTTGTAAGTAAATTCATAATTATTCTAAAATTACTTGAAAATTCTATTCCAAATAATTTTCAAATTTCTCTTTTAAAAAAATTATGTATGTTTAAAATAATTCCTTAATAATAATCTAGTATTTATTTAACAATATTTCAGACAATGGATATATTCGTTTTCGATATTGAAATACGAATAGACAATTTCTTTTTTGAATCTTCCGGAAGCTCAGAAAGAATATTAGAGTTGGATAAAAATCTCCAAACAAATGGAGAAGATTATCTAGTTTCAAGTCCTATTTCAGAAAAATCAAGAATCACTGAATCAATAACTTCAGTAGAATATTTAAATTTAATTTAATATATAATTATAATTCGATATTTTGATGATACTTTGTAAACATTTTATTTAATATTAATGTCTAGGAAATTACTTTATTTGATGTGCCTTCCTATTCTGAAACGATGGAAAATGCATTGACTTCAAAAATAGAATATATTACAGAGGCTCCAAATATTTCATTCTTCTTTTCCTTGAAGAATACTGAAATTTGGATACCAAATGAAGAGTTAATTTGTGTAGAATGGAATACTATGAGTGATAACACCAGAGCTGATGCAAAAGTAAAATTAAATATTTTATTCTTAATCGAGAACCAAAATAATATTTTTCTATTAAACTATAAACAATTTTGCAGATAGTAAGGTATAGCGATATTTTACTAAAGGAAAAGGAAGACAAATTTTGTTGGTCGGAAGAATTAGAATTATCTGAAAGCGAATTTGACGCAGATTCTTTAGAAGAAATTACGTTTAATGTTTCAAATGAGTTACTTTTTCAAAATATGTCACGAACACTTATTCCTTTTCAAAAAAGAATACTCTCGCTTACACAGCAACCCGTAATAAAGTTTCTTAAACTTTCATTAAAAGTTGGTAGGTAGCCAATCCTAAAAAAATGAATACTTAATTTTATTTTTTACCGAAAATTTATTTTGAAGTTCATGTTGCAATTATAAATTATTTTCAGCTGAGAAGAGAATTTTTCTAATTCAAAATAATACGTCTTTGACTTCTGGTTTTTCTATAAGATTGAAAAATTTTCATCCCGTCAAAATTGAAGATAGAGAATTATTAAGTCGTAGATTTTAGGATTCTTTAAATTGAAAACCTAATTCACCAGAAAATTATTTTCTAAAATAATATTTTTAACTTATAGATGAAAATTGGAACCAAATTAAGTCACCTGACTCTGGAATTGTTCTAATTACAAAGCCTATTAATGGAAAACTTGATCCTTTTGAAAATAAAAGTATTGAGATTTATGCTTATTCAGATACTTGGGGAGAATATGAGGACGAAATAAGTATAAATATTGATGGCCTGCCAAGGTTTCAAATTTCAGTAAGAATTCAAGTTGAAGATTTACCAATTTCGTATCCTGTTTGTAGAAATTTAATTAGGAAAAGTCCAATACTGAAGTATGTTTAAAACCAAACTGAAATCAAATTAAAAAGAATCAAAAAATTAGAAATACATTTTTTCATCATTTCCAGGTTCATGAAACACGATTTATTTTCAAAGTCCAGAACCCTTGCCATTGAAAATACTAGTTCTATACCAATAATTATCAATTGGCACTCATTTTTGAAGGAAGACGACCCATTTTCAAAACTCATTCCATTCAAAATAATGTTGGACATTTTTACAACAGTTTCGGCCTTTGACTTTTCTGAAAAGTTTAATTGCGAAAAGGATAAGGACATTGAGCAATTACTCAAAACTCATTTAGAAAGATACGAATCGAATCAAAGTTTCAAGGAACTAAGTCATTTCGATTCGATGTCATTAACTCCAAGCTGTGATAGTAACAAAAGGTAATTGATTAACAAATTTTAAATATCTTATAACAGTGAATTATAAGATAGTTTTTTTAGGATCTAATTATATGAATTAAATATCAATCTTTTTTCTCTAGTTTCGTAAATTTAGAGAAAACGAAAAACACAGAAAATGGTATTCCAAAAAATATAAAATACAGTAATGTTGAAATAATTCAGAATAATCAGAATGAAGTGAAAATTGAACTTTGTATAATTCCTAATTATGGAGAACTAGATCACAAGATTTTTTCAGTAACTAATATTTTGATTGAGATACCTTCGTTTTTGTTTAGTTTTTGGCAATTTTGTAATTAATTTTAATTTTAATTACTTTTTTCTAGATACATCCTCAAGAATTATTTATACCTCCAAGAACAAAACGTTTTATTACTATTACATTTCATCCTGAAGCGCCTTTAAATTACAGTAGTAAAACTCATTGTCAAGCTCTTGGATTTATTCGAATTTCTCCAGAATACAAGTATTTAATTTTTAAATAATTATCCTTTTAATATTTATTCTTAAACTATGTTTTTTCAGAAGTCAAAGCACGTGTTTCTTACGAAAAGATGGTCATTCTCTCCCTCCGACTGTTATTGATTTAGAAATTATAAGTGTGAGATCATATCTTAGTCTTCTTTCTTCAAAATCTCAGAAGAAATTTAAGTGCTATGCTAACGAGTTTGCAAATCATCGGAAACACGAAATAACGTATGTAATTATTTTTTTTTAATTAATTACATATTTAGAAAAATTACATTTTAATTACTCTTTGAAATATTCAAATTAAATTAATTTTTGTATTTATTAAGGATTGAAAAAAATTTTTTATTGAAAAATGACAACCAGGAAGCATTAGATGTACATTTTAAGACAAATGATCCTTTTTATATAAATAGAATAATAACATATTGTGGGACGATATTATCTTCAAGTTTATGTCTAAAACCTGGAGAAAGTATAGAAGTATAAAAAATTACAAATATTAAGAATTAAGCGTTTATATTTGCTTTTCTCTTACGCAAACTTTAAAAATAAATTCTTTACTTATTGTTTTATTTTATTTAGGTTGTGGTTTATTGTACAATTAATATTAATACCATTCAAGAAGCAATCCATAGAAATAATAACTGGAGAAAAACCGTGATTCGAAATTTAATGATTGGATATCATGACGGATGGATACAAGTACTTATAGATTTTTTTAAACATTCAAATTCAGAAGGGGTTCCATTTAATTCAATAATTGTGAAAAATGAATACAAAAATATTTTTTTAATCAGGAAATTGAACTGCGCCTGCAAATTTATTTCCCATTAATGAAGTTGTCCACCAATTTTTTAAATTTTGAATGTGTAAAAGTTGGAAGTAACAAGGAACTCTTTTTAAAAATCGAAAATTTTGCAGGTATAACTAAAAAATTTACGAAATTACAAAAATGTCAAGATCTAATAATTACGATTTCATTTATATTTTGTATTTCTTTACTTTAATTAATTAATAAATTTATTTATATTCCTACGAAAGTTTGGGATCAAGTATTCGAAATAAAAAGGGAAAGTCAGAAACGTGAATTTTCAGTTGTGCCAACAAAAGGATGTCTATCATCCAGAAAATCTAATGTAGGTCGTAGTATAAAAATTTCGATAAGCTTTATACCAACGTAAGTTATATTGATTAGAATAACGATGATTAATTTATTACATACGAATTGATAGAAAATTAATATACATTAATTGCAAAATTCTTGATATCCAAACAGGGAAGAAAAGTTTTCGAAAGAGATTTTGAATATAATAACTGGGATCCCAGGATATGAAATAAAATGTGAACTCTGTGGAATGGGAATTTTAAATCTAGCTGAATGATCTATTTTAAATTATCAAAAAATGTTTATAGTTACAAAAAACTATTTCCTTTTTGTAAAACATGCTATAAAAAATCCTATACTCTCACTCTTGGGGCCAAATCTAAATAACGCATTAGATTCTTCTGACGTTAATCCTTCGATATTGAATCCCGATGTCCCGCATTCTGGAAATTCAAATCTCAGCATTTTATCTTTCACAGATTTGAGTTTCAAAACTGGATATGTTTTCAATGCCCAGGCAACAATGCTTTCATTTTCTCCTATCGTAATTGAACATGTACTGTAAACTAATGTACCCCCAGGTTTCAGAAGTTCAACTGCCTGTATTAAATAAAAATAAATATAATTATAGTGATCCAGCTTTTTAAATAATAAATCTAATCTGGATATAACTTCTTTAAACTTACAGTGGAAAATAATTTCCTTTGTAAAGGAATGTAAGAATTCAGTTGAGTTACAGTGATTGGGTTGAAAAATTGTGGCCTTTGTCCCAATGCACTGCAAGGACCGTCCAACAGAATTCGATCAAAACTTTCTTTGGAAAAAGGGGGCCCTTCAAGAATTTTCCTTTTTTGGATATCGGTTGATGCTTTTGTCGAATCAAAGCAAAACGAGTGAACGTTTTCCGCAGAAAAACTTTTGCAGTGCCTTTTTAAGCTTTCAAGCTTGTTCTTATTTTTCTCGAGTGCTATTATGATTCCCTAAAGTAATTAGAAATGTCTTAAAAATTATATTACTATTCGTTCATATATATTTCCATGTCGTTGAACAGCAAAATACTTACTTTTCCTTCCATCAGAGCTGAAATGTGTGTAGTTTTATGTCCTGGAGCTGCACACATATCGAGAATAATTTCGCCTGGTTGTGGGTTTAATACTCGAGAGCATATTATCGAA
This sequence comes from Synergus japonicus, assembly GCA_900474275.1. Classification (NCBI taxonomy): domain Eukaryota; kingdom Metazoa; phylum Arthropoda; class Insecta; order Hymenoptera; family Cynipidae; genus Synergus; species Synergus japonicus. The sequence continues at coordinate 275,215 of UCOH01005788.1, forward strand.
GGCAAATTTTGAAGTAATGCCCATCCTTCTTGAAAGAGTTTATCATTTAGTTGCGGAAGTCTCGATATTACATCGATCATTAATATTGCAATACCACTGGAAAATATTTTTTATGTTTTATTTTCTGGAAAATTTAAATTATTTTTTTTTTAACTTTTCAATAGTTTCTAATTTCTATTACTATTACCTCGCGTTTTTTACATTGTGTCCAAAAATATCTTCTCTAGTCATTTGAACAATTCCATTTCCCAGAAATAGTTTATTTTCTTTGTTATACTGTTTAATGAGGCCTTTTTTACAGCCGTGAACTATGTCAGCGAATACACTGACACTTTGGCCCACTTTTAAACCTCAAAATCAAAAATCAATAAAAGTATAAACTTCCAATATCAAATCAATTGATAAATTTAATAATTATTGTGTAATTAGAAGAATTTATTTATAGTTAAAAAAGTAATCTAACCGTGAGGCATTCCAACTATACCAGGAGCAAAAACATTTGCCCCTCGAATTACTGCTTCTCCACACTTTGCATCAACAATAATTTCTTTCAATTGAATTTTTAGATCCAGTTCAATTTCATCATCCCAAGCATTGACAACAATTAATTCCGAAATATTTTTAAATGTTTTAATGGATGGTAGCGGACGAAAATGTCCTTTTATTTTCATTTGCTGCAATAGTGAAAAATTGTATAAAACTGAATGATTTAAAGAAAATATTAGTTATAAAAAAATGTGTAATTAATTAATTAATTCAAAATTAATGAGAAACTTACCGCTTGAAGGTCATTCTTTATACAAGCAACAACGTCTTCATTTTTTGTTAATAATTTATTAACTCTATAAACTATATTTTTTGGTGCACAACTTAACCACTGTCTCAAAATATCCAATTCCTCCTGCAACACAAAATTTCTAATTTAATAAATCTTAGTAAATAAAAAAATAAATAGAAATTCTAAAAAAGAAACCTCAATTTCCGAATCTTCTAAACACCTTCCAGACTTCTGCATTTTCCGAAACTCTTCTTTAAATTCAGTCTCTATGTCCTCTCTATTTTTAAAAGGAGACTTTATCACTAAACACTCGGTGGACTCCATTTATTTTATAAAAAGTAATTATAAACAAAAATTATGTGTGTTTAAGTTTAACCTCAAAAAGACGTAAACAAAGGTGGAACCTCTGCAGCTATGCATAATACATTTTGAATCTACCGCCGTTTTCTTATTGGCTGCTTCCGTTGTAACAATATGTATTTACGACTTAGAAAGTGACAGGTGATTGGTCGAAAATTCATGAGTTTCAATATGGTTTCCATCGCGACCCACTTCAGTTCGCTCGAAAAACAAGATGGCGTTGTGATATAATTTTCGTTGCATTTTGATCATTTTTGCTCCATAGTTGCTTTTCAATGTTTAAAAACAAATGGAAAATATGTATCCCGTAGAATTTCGCTCAATATTAATCAAGTATGACAGTTGGTAAGTTTCAACTTTTTCTTCATAATATATATATATTGTATTTTTCATTTTAAAACTGATAAGGTTATATTGTTTCGGAGCAAATGTGTTAATTGATTTTATATTTTGAGAGAGCAGTAATTCTTCTTATTGCAATGTTCTATGTAATATATTTTAATTATGAATTCTTTTTCAGTTGAGAAAAAAAATTTTCTTGTTACATAGAATTTAGTTGCTCTTTCCCCATGATTTTTTCATGATTTCATGAACCTTGCCACGTATTGTTTATCCTAAAATGTTAAGCCTAAAAACCTTAATAAAATATATTTTAATATTTATAAAAATCACTTTTTTGTATACTGGCAAAATTGGGCAATTTATTCAACTTTTATTCATCCAAAATTTATGTTCCAATATGTATTCTGTTATACTTTATTCATGTTATGTTTAGAGAATTATTTATCTTATGTTATAATTTAACATTTTATCTGCTCAAATAAAACTGAATGGTCATTTTTTCACAATTAAAGAGTTAAGTCTTAAGTATTTAAATAAGAAAAAATTGATTACATGTATTTGAAATTGTCAATGACTCTACAATGAAAATTTAAAAATTGAATTGACAGGTTTTGCTTAAAAAAACAACATGTGTAATACTCTGTCAACTATGGACAAAGTTACTAGCAAAACCAGCAGCCTCAAAGCTCTGTTGCTTAGAGCATGGCGCGAACGTTGGAGCGATTTGCAATGGGGAATCAACATTAAAACAGTAAGATATAAAATTCAATAAATACACTTTAATTGGCTGGTTCTTAAAAATATTTTAGATAAAACATGTCTGAATCCCCTTATTTGAACTACCTTTTAGATCTTGCCAAGGGGTGTAAGTGGCGACGTGTATAATTTAGCTGATTGTATACTGCAACAGGCTTTAGTGGGTCCTGGTCCAAATTACCTAGTGTTATCATATCTAAAACATTCGCTTAGTTCTCAGGTAATTTATTTTAATGGTCTTCTGCCTTATTAGTGACCTAAAGTTAGAAATATATAAATAAACACTGATTACTATTTCAGTTGGTTTCTTATGCTGCTGTATTACAACGTATAAGCAAATATGATGCTTTTCAAAAGCCTCATTGTATTCTGAGTCTTTTAAACTTCTTAGAAACAATTCACATAGGCATAACTTGCCGAGGCAAACCCGAAGAAGATCTTTTAGCCGCAGCAGTATTGTCAGTTGTACACTGGTTGTTGCAATGTTATTTGCAGGCTCTTTCTAAAACTCCACAAAACAGTCCACTAATTCCGCAGCCATCAGAATTGATGGATAAACCTGCCAGTATTTTGAAAGAAATGCTCAATTCCGATTTCATATGTGCGATGATGTACTTGGCTAAGTATGATGATAAAGGTAAATTTAGATTCGTAGACTTTACTGTGGTTTCATTTAATTTCATTTGAAGTTAACTTTATAAATTATTGTTTTATATTACAATTAAATTTTTTTAGATCTCTATGCAGACGTTGTAAAGAAATGTCAAGAAATTGAAGTACTCCAGAGAGCAAATAATGTTAAATCTTCAGTTTCTATTGAAGAAACTTTGAAGAAACTATGCAATCTTGAAATAGAAAATTTGACTCCTCGTTCTTCGAGAACAGATATGGAACCGATAACGCATTGTTTGCAGTCTTTGTTAGCCGTTCAGATGTCTTTAAATTATGGTACTGAAACAGCTACTTTCGTTAGTCAACTTTTAATGGTTCAGAGACTCAAAAACTACACAAACGCGAGACTTTATTGTGAATTGATTCGTGCAAGTTTAATGAGCCTTCACAGTGTCAATGGATATATTAGTGAATCGCATTGGGGGGCTTTCATTTTCTTGAAAGTACCACTCATTTTAAAAGAACTTCATGTTAATTCTTTAAACAATGGCGAAGATAAGTTAAAGTATTCTCAAGACGTCTTGGATGCTTTTGAACTCCTTTTACACTATACGCCTTTGCTTGATAAAATTGACGCTACGTATTTATGTAATACTGTCGAGTGCATATTAAACAAATTACAGAAACTTAATTTAGTTACCGAAGAGCAAAATAAACAACTAAGCAGTCGTAGGTAAGAAATGTAGACATTTGGCTTAAGACTTAAATTAACTCTCTCAATTCGAATTAGTAATAATAATAACTAATTAAAATTCTTTAAAATTGTTTTTAATGGTTTTTAGAGAAGGGTTGACGGTAGCTTTGCATAAACTCGATTCTTCAGTAAATTCAACTTCGATTCCCAAAGTTATAATGCGTGCCGAGCAGACACTAAGTGGATTGCTGAAAACCCTTAACGCAGACTGTTCAAAAATAATGGAAGCCCTCTTGAACATGCTTAATCAAACTCTCTCCGGAAAAAGTTTCGACCTCATAATGGCCGTCGCCTCTGTGGAGGGAAAATTAAAAGCATTCATTTCCAAAATGATTAAATTCAACGAGTACAGCAATCAAGTAAGCGAACCAGTTCCCGGAAAAGGCCCTTCTTCTCGCGCTATGTTATTCGATGTGACTTTCCTGATGCTTTATTCCATTGTTCAAACTTATGGATCTGAAGTCTTAGAAGAAGGCGGAGATTCCTTTTTTGAACAATGGGTTCGCGAATGCATGCCAGAACGTGGCAAACCAAAATCTCCACAAAAGATGCTTCAAACGATCGACCCTGCAGTTGTCGACGTTCTTTTGCATCAGATAAATTCTGGTGAAGCTGATTTTATGACGAGCACTGTAAATTGGGACGTAACGTGTCTGGCTTCAATGGGAGTTGTGAAGGAATTACTTTTTGGTTGGGAAAGTGGAGGCTTGAGTGCTGCAGATGTTAAAAGAGCTCTGGACAGATTGAGAAATGGTGTTTGCTGTCTGCCTGTTTGTGCTGCTACTTGGCTATGTGCACATATGAGCATCATTCATCAGGATGCACTCCTTAAGCCTATGAATATGGCACAACAGTTTTTGACTCCTGGAACAACCGACGAGGCACAGGAATCTTTTATTAAGGAGAGGTAAAGTTTAATGTATTTAAAAATTTTCGTTTCTTTGTGAATTTTAATTTTAAGGTACCTGTATTTATTTAGGTATTATAAGAATATTTTTTTAATATTTTGAAATTACAGGAAGTTTTTCGTTTTCAGATCTGCCATAATGTTTCAAATTATACGGAAGATGCAATACGATGTCTGTCCTCCGACTCAATTCAAAAAAGTGCTTGCAGTCTCTCACAGGTAATATAAAATATAATAAGTATGAAAATCATATGTCTAGAAAAATATTTTTAATTGTAATTATAATTATATCCATTTAAAATATTTAGCCTTATATCTCGTCAACCAATATTGGAACAGTTGGAAACGATATGGCAGAAGATTCACTCCCGAGGTTGGATAAATATTCAAGCAGCAGAAGGTCTCCATTCTTTGCTAAATACAGGTGGTTCGCTTTGGTTTGTTTCTAACTTGGTGAAAGCGACGCTAAAGTACAAATATCAGGAAGAATTGGACCGAGCTGTTGACCTAACATTTTCTATCTTCCATTTTGACATTGAAAACTGTACATTGGATCTCTTGACTAATGTTGTTCCGCAATATTTATACAATAGTTTGCAGTAAGTAGATAAATTATTAAAAATGTTCATTTCTTAAACCAGCGAATGCTCAGTACACACCGTACATATGAATTCAAATTAATAAAAATATTCTATTGTCTTTCAGAAGCGAGGAACTTGTAGAGCCGCAATCGTCAATTTTAGCAAAGTTGTGCGTTTACTGTATCTTTTCTACACTTGAATATAACAACACGAATCCTCAACATGGAAATAGTAGAAAACGAACCCGACGAGATTTAGACGCGGAGGAATTAGACGCACTTGGTGTTCCCGCAAATAAGATTTTAAGACTGAACGAAGCCGGAGATTCAAATCCAATGTTTGGATCTAATTCTCCGCAATCTCAAGGTCCAACTAACGGACAAAAGCTCATCGTTTTGAGGGATCCGTTACTGGGTGCATTAAAGACACTCTTTAATAATTTTACTTATCTAGCTGGAAGAAACGGTGAAGTCTCACAACAAACGCATTTTATACTACAATTTCTACGGTTTATGGTACAATGTGGAAAGGATCGAACGCGAGTCGTGCTAGAAGGAATGAACTCAGAATTGGTAAGTTTATTATTCATTTCTAAAATTGTATTGACTAGCTGAGCATTTTTATCTGCGAAAAACTATGGGTTATAATTTCAACAGGGTCTCATTAAAAGTAAATACTCAGGTGATAAATGATAATGAAAACGGAATTAAATCAGTAACTAAATATTATTTTGCTTTTTAAGGTGCCTTGCCTTCTTAAAGCACTACCAGAATGTTTCACAACTGATCTGCTCTTGAGGTTATACGACATTCAAACAGCAATGGGGCGAAAAGGAACTGCACGCGATCTTTGCATGTTGCGGAATATCAATTTGAAGCCCGTCAAATGAACGTAGGAACCTCTTATTTTTTAATAGTACAAGTGATACATTATTTGTTTGTACCATGTATATAGTTTTCCTTTTTTAAAATAAGTTTTATCCTTTTTTATCCAATCTTTCGAGTAACACAAACTTCGGTTTGTTTTCATTTCTTTCTATTTAAATATTAGCTTCATGATTTAATTTTTGTTAAGGCCAGCAATCTAGATGTTAAATTAGACCTTTTATACATGCTTTTATTTGATATTTGAACTCCGATCAAATTTATGAATTTATAATTCGTACTATTGAAAAATAAATACATTTAACTATTTAAAATTTAAATACTTCTATTGCTTTTTTAAAATAGCTTTATTATTGAAGAGAACAGATATGTTTACTTTTAATTAACAGTATTTTTTATAGCTTAGTTGTATCCCTCGTAAAGTGTGGCTGCAGCAACTTTAAGCGCTGCTTCTTTGCCTACCAGTTTTTCAGCAATCGTCAATCCGAAAGCGAAAGTCGTTGCTGGAGCTCTGCTGGTTATGATATTTCCTGAAAAATTGGGTGATCATTAACAAATTTTATACTTGACATGTCGACGTATTTTTTTTTGAGTTACCAAAAAAAAAATTTACGATAATTAATAAAAGAAGTAGCACACCATCGATTACGACCATTGGTCCTTCGACGTATTTGTAATCGCTCGTCAGTTTATCCTTATGGAGAGGGACGGAGGTAACTTTCTTGCCTAGAGCAATTCCGTGGGTCTTCAAAACAACGGGAGCAGCGCAAATTGCAGCGATTATTCCGTTTTTTGAATCCTGTTGCTTAAGCAAGTTTCCAACTTCTGCTGACTATTAAAATAACAGAAGGTTTTTAAAAATAAATTTGATTCCGCCAAGCTGTTCAATATTATGATACTCACAGCTGCCAAATTTTTCCATCCAGGGCCTCCGGGTAAAACAACGGCATCGTAACTTGTGCCTTTAACTGCATCAGTGAGAGTTGTATCTGTGCAAAGTTTTACGCCGTGGGCGCACTTTATACAAGATTCACTTGTAATGCTAGCAATCGTGACGAGAACCTGTAAATTATAACTGTATAATTATAACTGTAAATTATAACTATAAAAAAAATAGTAGGAGGAAGAATTAAGACAATTGGAAACACACTTACCCCGGCACGACGTAAGATATCTGATGTTATGACAGTTTCCATTTCTTCGGCTCCTTCAGCCACAAGCAAAAGCGCAGTTTTCGACATTTTTGAACAATAATTTCTAAAGAACTTCGAGAGACTAATTTCAAATTCGCGTTTCAGGCTCTTTTAAATGAGCCCAAGTTTTAGGAGGGTGGATGATTAAAATAATCTTATCTTATAATCTCTTTATATTATCACACCTTTAAAAACAGACTGAATACCATTTGATAACATATTTGATTTATTAATTAATTCTTTTTACTTATCACTTTTCTTTTTTTCCGTAATTTCCTTTTAGAGAGAAATAGCTTGACGGAATTTCATATTTTAATTATATTTTAATGCAAAGGATAAAAAAAAGCTGTGGATTATTTTTTTTTTACATTTAAACTTTCGAGCTCGAATTGTTTTCAAATTACGCATGTATAAATTTAGATTTTTTAAAGATAAAATTTGCGTATTGAATCTAGATATATTATATAATCGCAATTAAACATGCTGACAAAGTCCGTAATAAATGATGGCACGATTAATATTAGGCAATTCTCAAAGCTGTCTATCTACTACCAATATCTAAAATCAAGGATATTTTTTTAGGATATTACAATTCGATCATTCCATTTTCTTTATTTATATTCAACAAATCCTCTTACAATATAATATTTAAATTCTTTTAAAGCAATTGTATCACTGAAAAGTACTGACAAAATTGAAGTACATAGAAAAGGTAAGACTAAAAATCACAATTTTCGAAGAACAAAAGTGTTTTTTCAATGCATTATTTGTATCCATCGTAAAGCATACCTTCAGCAACTTTAAGTGCTGTTGTTTTATCCAACAGCTTCTCAGTAATAGCCAAACCGAAAGCATAAGCTGTTGCTGGACCTCTGCTAGTTATTATATTTCCTGAAATAATCAAATTTTATAACAGTTGGAAAACTTAAAGATCATTAAATATCGATATTAATTTGTTTACTGCTTTGCAGAAATATGATATCAGATAAAAGAGATATCATACCATCGGTTACAACCATTTGTCCTTCGATGTACTTATAATCGCTAGTCAGTTGGTCTTTAGTGGATGGATAAGAAGTAATTTGCTTCCCTTTAGCAATTCCGTGAGCTTTCAAAACAGCTGGAGCAGCACAAATTGCAGCAATTATTCCGTTTTTGGATTCTTGATCTTTGAGCAAGCTTCCGACTTCTGCTGACTGAAATAACAACAATTTTTGTTTATTAAAAGCTCAAAACCTATTGAAAAAAAACCTCGTATTATTTTCGGATGAGGAAATCCGCGAGAATTTTAAAATTCCTGTGTTTGCCCTGTTTGAAGAAAACGCGATGATTTTATACTCAAAGATTTTTTCAATAAGGAAATTTGATGAAATCGAAATAAAAATTGATACTTACAGCTGCCAAATTCTTCCATCCAACACCACCGGGTAGAATAACAGCGTCGTAATTTTTATCTTTAATGGCATCGACAAGTTTTGCATCTGTGCAAATTTTCACATCTCGGCTGCACTTTATACAAGTATCGTTGGTAATGCTAGCAATCGTAACAAGAACCTATAGATATAAAACTCTATTAGTTAAATTTTAATTAATGAAATAAAATAAAATTTATAAATAACCTTATACATAAACAAACAAGCATAACCAGTCTCACCCCGGCACGACGTAAAACGTCTGCTGTTATTACAGCTTCCATTTCTTCGGCTCCTTCAGCCAAAAGCAAAATTGCTGTTTTCGACATCTTTGAACAATAATTCGTGAAAATAACCGATTGATAATATTTAAAATACGAGTATGAAAGCTTTGATGAAAGTCTTAAAAAAATAGGACTAAACACCATTTGATAATCAACGTAAATTAAGGCAAATATATATATATATATATATATATATAT